>JAAGAY010141954.1:2187-152048 GCA_011801015.1 Ardeotis arabs | reverse complement strand
AAGACTTTTTTCCCTTTTTTTTTTTTTTTTTTTTTAATAATCCTTTTTCAAGGCAGAGCTCCACTTCAGGAACAGGCAAGGAAAAGCGCGACAGACGGGTGGGAGTTTCGCTTGCGGCAGTAAAAGGCGGCAGAGGAACAGGAGAGGGGAGCAAGCTGGGATGGAGGTGGGATTGATGTCAGCAGAGCACTGCGGCTGTGAGGAGGAAGGGGAGGCAGGGAATGGAGGGTTCCTTGTCAGGTGGGAGCCACAATGCTGGGGAAAAGACCAGAGGAAGGAGAAGAGAAGGAGGAAGGCAGGATGGACATATAGGCAAAAGATGCCACTGATGTCTCCAGTGTCTGTAGTTAAATCACATTTCTGCTGCCTGCCTCAGTTTCCCTTACTGTCTGCTGAAGATGAGCACATGCGTCTTATCCACAGCGTGCTTGACAATGGCACCAAAGAGCAAAGGAGCAGCCACACTGGAGCTGCTTCCTTGCAGGAGGGCACTGCTGGGTGGGAACAGGGGCAGGAGCTTGATTTTGCTCTGCTCTTGCCCGGGGAAGGTTCGTGCCCATGTTGCAGCGGTGTCAGAGGGCACCGGGTGGGTGAGGACCGTTGGTGACGGTTGAGCAGAGGATGCGCAGTGGGCATCCAGCTCCCAGGCAGGAGACCGTGGCTGGTGGCAGAGGGGATCACGCCGTTGCAGGACGGATGAGCGCTGGGAGATGAGCGCTCTTTTGATGGTCACCCAGCCAAGCTGCCACAAAGGATGAGGTCTCTGCAACCTCTGCATCGTCGCAGGCATTGATGGTGCTCGGCCAGGCTCAGCAGAGACTCATCCCGCAGCAGGGCAGGCTGTCCTGCTGTCCGCAGAGACAGAGTTGGCCCATCTGAGATGGCTTGTGGTGCTCCGCAGGTGTGTGGAGGAGTACAAGCTGGCCCCGGATGGGAAGTCCTGCCTGATGCTGTCGGACATCTGTGAGGGCCCCAAGTGCCTGAAGTCGGACGCAAAGTTCAACGACACCCTCTTTGGGGAGATGCTTCACGGCTACAACAACAGGAGCCAGCACGTCAACCAAGGGCAGGTGTTCCAGATGACTTTCAGGTATGGCCCGGTTCTGCTCCTGCTTTTGGGAGCATCGGGATGGCGAGACGGGACTGAGGTCCATTGGTGCAGACAGCATCTCTGACGCATTCCCTGGCAGATAGCTGGGGGAAGAGAGCAGGAGGACAAGCATCCATGGTTTCCCTACTTGCTCATCCTTCCCACAGGCAGCAGGAACCTCCTGGGGCAGAGTGGTTTTTGTCAGAGGAGTGTTTAATTGCCTTGGGTGGGCTTTTCTTGGTGGTGTTGCCTCATCACTTTCTGAACGCTGATGTCTTTCATCGCTGCAATATCCTGCGACAATGAGTCCCGCCGTGAATCGTGCTTTCCTGTGTAACCAACCTACGTGAGCTGCCTTTATTCAGTGCCCTCGGTTATAGCGCTGGGAGGAGCCCTGGATATGGCAAAATAAGAATTAATGTAAATAAGCTGAAAGTAAATACCTCACGGAGTGCAGGTAGCAGATGGCAGGGGGTGATTGCGAGCCGCATCCCGGGAATACCAGGAGTGCCGAGGGTCAGATGCGGGTGCGGAGAGCAGGGTCTGCACTACCCAGATCTTCACCTTGCAGGGCGCACGAAGGAGAGCTGGCTGGTAGTTGCCAAATTCAGGGCTGGAAAATGAGTTGATTTATTTATTTTTATTCAGTTCTCCTGAACGTAGCTGCATTTTGATCCAGCATGAATTAAGGTGGGCCTGTGATCGCAGCAGGAGAGGGTCCAGCCCATATGTACCCAGCCGGGACTCTTCCTTGCCCATTATCTGCCAGTGCGCTGAAGGTTTCTTTCCTGTTAAGGCACCAGGACCTCATTGCTGCCTCCAGTTTCAGCTGGAGTTGTGGGTGCTCGTCACTGCTGGCCACGGTGTTTTTCTGGGCACTTTTTCGCCAGCCGAGTGCAAAGCCTTCCTAGCTGTGAGTTCACGCTGATCCCTGGCCTTTTCCTTTCTTGATGGCAGATGAATTACAAGCTCCACCAGCACAAAAGCACTCAGAAAGCCACAGCCAGGAGAGTGCTTGGAGCCAGCAGAGCCATAGCCTTTGCTGGAAGTGAGAACTGACAGTACACGAAGGCAATTTTCCCAGTGGGCTCCTCTTTGCCTTCTCTCCCTCCCACGTTACAAGCGTTAGTGGGTCTGTCAGAGCAGAGCCAGGGCTGCAGAGCTGAAATTTTCCATGAGCTGGTGGGTTGAGCAGGTCTAGGGGCTCCAAAAACTTCCCAAGCCCATCTTCTGGAAATGCCAGACCCAGATGGGCTCCCCCCAAATAAGGTCCAGCCCCAACTTGCACCACCGATGCCTAAGCACCAAACCTCCTTTTGGAGAGGCTTAAAAAAAAAAAAAAAACCAAACAAGCAGGGTTGTCTGTGAGTCTTATCCTGGGAGATGTGGCTTCTCCAAGTCATGCCATCTGAGGGCATCCTGGGGATGGTGGGTCTGGGCAGTCCCAGGCTGGACCAGGGGTGGTTCCTGCTCTGGCTGCCCTCGGCCTCTTTACTCTGGGGAGGAAATGTCTGCGGTGCTGGGATTGCATCTTCCAGGGGTCAGAGCCCAAAGCATTCCCTGGGGCTCTGGCTGACAAGTTTTCAGGTTAAAAAAAAAAAAAGATTAAAAGGGCTGTTAGTGATCTGCCCTCCTTCCCATGGCCGGCACTGCTCCTGCCGCGCTGCGTAGTGATGGCCGGGGTGCGTGCAGTGGGGGGAGACTGTTCCCGGTGAGGGTCTGCGCAGCCCCACCATCACAAACAGAGTTTCCAGTGCCCGGCATCGAGTGCAGGACCAGTCCCGGCTCTGACAGCTGTGAGGGGCAGCAGAAAGCAGATCTGAAGCAAGAGCAGCTTGCAAAGCATGCCCGCGTGCTGCAGGCTGCAGCGTGCGATGCGCTGGCTCGGCGGAGCTCAGCACCTGGCAGGAGGCAACATGCCTTGCTCCAGAAATGCTTTCGGCAGTCTGGAAGGTCAGCACAGCCATCCTTTCCCGTTTCCATGTAGCCTGGTGGCTCCAAACGTGCTGGGCAGTGATGAGAAGGGCTCGTTCCCCGGCGTGTGGCGTCCTTCCCCACGGCCAGCCTGCCCGGTGTGGCGGAGGGTTACGCCGTAGCAGCATCATTACATCATCTCCTAACAAGGGAAGAGAAGGAGGTTAATGGAGAAGAAATTATTAACTAAAAGATGTAATTTGCCTCTGATTTTCATAGATATTGAAGAACCTCTCTAAGCATTAAGACACCAGCTGTTAGAGAAGCCCTTAATTTGGTGCATTTGAAACATAGCAGGGAGCTGCCTAATACCAGGGATTAAAAGCCTGCTTCTGCAAAGTAGGAGCAAGAACCTGCTAACAGAACAAGGGGCTGACTATTTTAGAGGGATTTATAACTGCTGGGATCCTTTAGCTATGCAGATGTGACGGTCGTTTGAATGGTGGCTGCTTCCCATGTCGCCGCATCTTCAGTGTCTTCCATAAATAGGATATTCTCGATCCGCCAGGCATGTCGGCGTGGCGCTGGGAGCAGGCCTTTGTGCTGGGAAAAGCCGCCTTGCACACCCTGGCCTGGGCGACGCTTACCAGTCACAGCGGCATTTCCATCCCCGTGGGGTCGGGGTGGTCTCTTTGCCACCCAACGGCCTGTGGCACAGAGCAGAGCCGTTGCCCTTCTCTGGCTCCATGGTCCTCCTTGCCACGGCTCAGCACGGCGCCGGTGATGTAGCAGTGACGGCTTTATTGCGTCTGGCCAGTTTGAAAGGATGGGGATACGCCTTTAGGACACAGAGTGCGGATGGAGCGTGACAGGAGCGCGTGGCACAGTGGGCTGGTAGTGAAGTGGGAGAGCTGCACGGCTTTGGAGGTCCCGGACTTGAGACTGGCCTGCCGTTCTGGTCAGCGCTGCCTCAGATTTTGGTTTTCCTGCTCGCACATCCCTTTGCGCTGGTCCCAAGGGCCCCTTCCCCATCCGACAGCGACAGCCCAGCGGGACCTGAGCACCACGGCATCCCTGCAGCTCAGGTCAAGCCATCGTGGGTTAGGAGCACCATGGGCAGCTTTTTCCATGCTGAGGTGGCTTAATAACCGCTAATTATCCCTGCGGTGGTTGGGGTGCTCGGCTGTCCTGTTGGACAAGCCAGCGTCAAGGTTCCTGCTCGGAGCGCCCCGCGTTATTGCTGCTGCTGCTGTTTTATTGCAGGGATTTAAATCAAAGTGCTCCTCTGGTGATGATTCTGCCGCGTGGTCCCTCGCGGCCGCTTAGGTGAGGGGCAGAGGAAGGGTCTTTCATCACACACCAGAAACTTCCCTCACTCCATCCACCGCTGAGCCAAAAACACCTTCAGAGCCACGTTCTTCTGGGCATCGCTCTCTTTTTGGCGGGGGAGGGGGGGAGGTTCTTCTCTTTGGTGAAATGCTGTGCGGTGCTAATAAATAGATCGGATTGGAGCTGATCTATTCCAGTCACACATCCCGGTCTAGCTGGGAGGCTCAGCAGAGGATCCAGCTCACTAAAGACTAGATTAGAGCTATTTTCCCCCCGTTGCCTCACGGTGGGGCAGAGCCCGAACTCCACACCCTCCCCAAATCACCGGGGGATTATTTTCCAAATGGGTTGTTTGTTCACTCCTTATCTGTTTTGTGCCGTCTCTTTGCCACGAGGGAATAGAGATTTTTGTTTAAGAGCTGTTTGCAGTTTCAGACTGTTGCTTTTATGCCATTAATATGGAGAGAACCCAAATTACTACCTGTGGAGCCCGCGTTACTCGCTGGATTAGTACTGCATGGCAAATGGGATGTCAGAGCAACGCGATGGAGCGCTCCCCGGGGAGCAGCCGTCTGCCCAAAGTGGGGTCTTTTCCCATCGCTGTCTCCGGCTCTGCCTCTGGTCCTGGCTCTTGTTCCAGCTCACCGTAGCCCTGGGAGTTCGGGAGCGGCTCGCTCACCCCCACAGCCCCCATTTGATTGTACCCAGGAAATGCTATGAGCCCCAGGAGCCTCTGGTTGCTGGGGGCAGATAAGCAGCCAAAATGGTTGGGTGGCTGGAGGGGAGAGAGGATTTGTGTTGGTGCTCCCTTGCTGCCAAAAACCTGCTAAACACTGCATATTTTCCCCTCTCCATAACCAGGGAGGATGACTCAGGAGGACAGAGGGATGCCATGCCGTCCCAAGCACCTTCCTGCAGATTGGAAGCACCCTTCCCTCTGCAGATTGGTCCTCAGAGGATGCTCTTCCTCCCATCCCCACCTATAAAACAGGGCTGCTGTTTCTTTACAGCCTTGGGGAAGGGAAGGGTTGGATAGGGGGTGGTGCTGAGTGCTGTCCAGTGCCGCCGAGCATCAAAGTGGTCGGGGTGCCGTGGAGAGGGACAAGCACCCCAAGCTCTGCCGGCCTGGCAGCCAGCTCTGCCTCCACGCAGCTACGTTAACACTGGCAGACGGCGCCGGGTCGCTGAACCGATGCGGGAATTGTCATAATATTGATGGGGAGTTTGGCAAGTTAATTTTAAAGCTGTCACTCCTTCCCCTTGCCGCTTCTCAGCCCTTAATAAACCGGTGCGGCGATAGCGGGGCATACTGACAGCTCAGCACCATCCCTGCTGGGAGCTTGCTTTGGGAAATGTCCCCATAAGCGGCCTCATGTGAGCTGCACCCGGTGTCTCCATGGCCATGGGTGCTGCCGGGTGCTGCATCGCCTCTGGGTGCACTTCACTGGTGCTGCCCGGCTTGGAGCTCACGGACCAGTCCCAGCGAGGACGTCCTGCCTCCCCCACGGCGTCACAAACATAACGCCTGTAACTAGTTAAATTAACGCTATTGATTTTTTCATATTTTTCCCCCTCTCTTTGAACCCTCTGAGCGCAGAAGTTATAATTGCGCTGTTTATTATTCCCGTGCCGGCGAGCGCGGCGCCAGCCGGTACCCTGACGCCTTGTTTACCTATTACCCTTCAGGCCAGGATAACGGATGGATCTCTTTTCCAGTGGCTGCCTTCCATTTCATTCCTCTTTTTATTATTTGTTGCTGCGATTCTATTACCTGTTCACAGCTCTGCAGCCTCAGACGCACTCATTGGAAGCGATGATGTCTTTCCAAGCCAGGATAATGCCTCAGGCCTCGGTCCTCAGCAGCGGGTACGGGGCTCATTAGCAGTTTAGCAGCTCTGCGGAGCTGCTGTGGGATGTGCCGATGCCCTGCTCTCTGCCCCGCTCCCAGTACGAGCCGTGCTCCCAGCCGGGGATGCTGCCTGCGGAGCAGAGATGTCCTGGTACCCACTCACGGCCATGCCACATGCGGTGGCCTTGCAGCCCCCAAAGGGCTCCCATATGAGCCATTTTTCCTCCATCCCATTTTTCCCACCTCCCAGCCTTGCATCAGGGACATCCTGGCTGCTCTCTTGAGTCTGTCCAGCCCTTTCCACAGCCCACACCGGGTTGCGCGTAGATGCATGCCGTGTATTTTGAGCACATCCTCACTGGCCCGGCTGAGATTTTATCAATCCAGGTATTTCCGCCAGTCTGCATCCGCGTGCTTTTGCACCAAATTGGTGGTGTTTTTGTGTTCCTGCAGGAAAACAAAAGCAAGTCGAGTGCCAGAGATATCCTAAAGACAACGCAGGGGTCCAGGGTGGAAGAGATCTTTTTTAAAATGTACTGAGGAGATGTTAGTAATAGAGATGTTTTAAGCACCAGAGGTTTTCAGACTCGCTCTGTGCCTGGTGCAGGTTGGATTTAAGGAGCGGGCTGTCACATCTTCAGTGAGCATGAGCCACCTCCTGCTCTTGCTGCCCCATCCGTGCTCCAGATGCACTCCTGAGCTGCTCCATTTTGTTCCAGTCTGTGTGGGCGGTGGGATCACCTCGCAGAGGGTCGGTCTCTGCTGTTTGGCCGTGGCCCACAAGAGCCCCCACTCCCAGCGTGTGCCTGAGCCCTGGAGAGGAGGAGGGACAGCAGGATGGAAGCTGCCAGCACCGCTGGAGCCCAAAACCAGTTGCACATCCATGATTTGAGGCCTGAGCTCCTTCCCCAGCCCCTCCAGTGGTGCCAGGCAGTGTGTGAAGATGTGCCAGTGCAAAGAAAGAGGTGGATGTTAAAAACCGCAGCCGAGCTCCCCACCTTTGTCGTGAGGCTGAGGAAAAGCCAAGCAGCTTTTGCCTCAGTCCACCCCCCAAAAGCAGGCTTCGCAGCCCTGCAAACCGGCCGGTTGATGTTTGGAAGGGGAGCTCAGGCCCTGGAGATGGGCAGCGAGGGGGCAGAGCCCAGTGAAGTGCCCTGGGAGATGTGGGTACCACGGGTACGTACCCCAAACCCTTACAGGCGCTGGAGGTGGCACCAGCACCCACCGAAGCTGATGGTGTGTCACCCACAGGCTTTTGCTGGGCTTGGGGACCACCCAGCAGTGGCAGCGAGGGATGCTCTCCCACCCCATGCCCCTGCTCCCTGCTCCCCCCGGCCCTGGCAGCGCACTTGTGTCTGCGCAGATGTTTGTATTCTCTGCAGCTGAGGAAAATATTCATTATCTTGTTAGCTGCTGCGGCGGAGGAAGTTCGGATTTGCATCTCCACTGCTAATCATGCAGCGCAAACAGAGCCTGTCACCCAGCAGCACTAATTGGGCAGAGCAGCACTGCGCCCAGGCAGGGAGCCCTCCCTCCTGCCCTTCCCGCCTCCAGCGCTGCCGTGCCAGCCGGGATGGCATGGGAGAAGGGCTGGGGCCGCACGGGCACGCTGCGGAGGCGAGGAGGATGCCGGGGTTTCTGGGAGCGGGAGGTGGAGGAAGGCAGCGGGTGGCCGCGTGCGTTGGCTTGGGTGGGTTGGAGGAGTGCTGGTCCTTGGGCTGGATGGGAGCAGGCAGTGGGATCCCAGTCTGGGATAGTGCCATCCCCTCCTTGTCACCTCCACAGTCCCTGGCACCGCCAAGCCTGCCTTTGCTTTTCCCAACTCCCAGGGCAGCTGCGAGGTTTCCCGCTTCCCCGTGGCGCGGGGAGCGGTCCGTGAGCCCCGCTCGCTGACCTGCCAGCCTTTGCCATCTCTGATTGTTATGGTGCTGATTACAGCTGGTGTGACTGTATGGTAATCTGCGTTATTAGGGGATGCGGTAGAGGCTGGGTTTGTAATAACAGCTTTATTTATAGTACCTTTCACCCCAGGGGGTCCTTACTGGTTTTATAGCCTTGCAGTGGAGTACAGGCTTGCAGAGAGCCATTGCTGCTGTTTTCGTCATCCGACGTGAGGTGCAGCTGCTCCTGGGGCACCGGGGCTCTGCACCCACTCGGGACACCTGAAAATAAAGGTTATGTTCAGCTGAAAAGAGAGAAAAGAGTGAGGTGGGAAGGTTTGAGGCAGTGAATTGTAACCACCTGGCTTTAACCTGTGGTAGCAGGGGTTTCCAGCATGCTGTGGGCACGTCCTTGGTGGTCACCATTAGCACGGGCCGTTAGTTTACGCTCCTTGCACCATGGCCACCGCTCCAGCGGTACTGCCGGGGACAAGGCTGACACTCACCAGCCCGTCGCTGCTCTTCCTTGCTAGTGCCAGCGCTGGGTGACGGAGATTCCCCATCCAAGGACTAAATCGGCCTGACATTGACTCGGCAATGCGGATCCTTGCTCCAGGCGATGCAGTGCACCAGCACGGGGCTATCTGAGCACTGTGCCAGCTGTCGAGCCATACCTGCTTCTGAGCTAGCAGCAGGGCTTGGATGCAGTCCTTGCTGCAGCAGAAAATCTTGTCTTGTTCCATTCCTGTCTCGGGTGATCTCTCCCGAGATGGGGGTTTGCCCTTCCATGCGCCGCAGTGTAACCGGTGACCGCGTAACCCTGAAGGCAAGCGCTGGGTTTGGGTTTAGGGCCTGTTAGTTGAACCCACCGTCCACCAAAGGTGGTGGAGAAGCTGTGCTGGGAGCCCTCCACATCCTACCCTTAAGGCACGTGGGATAACCCAGGAGATCTCCTAAATCTTTCACTGCACCCAGTTCCTGGGCGGTGTGACCTGGCCTGAATGCTGGAGCCGTGACCCAGAGCAGAGGAACGTAGGAGCAGGCAGTGGGGACAGACCAGCATCGCTCCCCCTCCTCCCCGTCCCCCGGCGATGCTCCCTTGCCCTTGTGCCCAGAGTGCAGCTGGGTGACGAGCCGTCCCCTGCGGGCTGCTGGCTTCAATAACAATTTTCTTGAGATGAAAGCTCGGGGCGTTTGTGCCAGGTCATTTCTCCTCCAGCACAGGCTGAACAGCTCACGAGCCTGCGCCCCGGCTTCCCAGGGGACAGTGCCACTCGCCAGCTGTGCCTGCACCCGCAGGCAGCAGGCGAACATCTGGAAGGTATGATGGCAATGCCACTTGTCATCAGGCAGCCGCGCAGCCCGAGCGCGATGGCCCGCAGAGCTGGGAGGAGGGGAGCAAAGTGGAAGGCACTCCAAGCCGCCGGAGCCGGGCTTGGCTCTCCCTGGGAGGATGGCGAGGGGTGAGTTCGCTGCAGGTGCCGTCGCTCCGGCTCGCTGTGCGCGTCATTTCATGGCTTCCATAATTAACGCTGCGCACAGAAACACGGCTTTGCAGATGCTGGTCACAAATCTCAGCTCATTCACCAGATGCTCTGGCTGCCTGACAGCGCCGGGGAGCTGCCGCTCACGGATGCGTCCCCACGCGCTGCCCTGCCCAGGTACTGCCTTTGCCTTCCCTGCCCGTCCCCAGCCCCTGGGGATGCCGGGCTCTGCGCAGCCGCTCGCCGTAGAGCGGCTGTCATGGTCCACGCCGGTGGGTTGGCCACTGGGCAGAGCGGTGGGATGGCTGAGCATCCTGCATGGGCACCTTGGGTGGGCACCGCTGGGCTGGGTCCCTCCTGGCGCAGCTGGAGCCCGTGCTGGCGTACGGCTGGCTTTGCGCGGAGGGGAAGCAGGAGCATTAACTGCGCTGAAATGACTTTGTCGGAGTGCCAGCATATGAAATGCGTGGTGATATTGCAGCCCTGCCGCTGCCTGTGGCTGTTTTTCCTCTGCTCCTAATGACTAATAGAGAGAAGACAAAACAATTTCTATTAGTTTCTCCCACGCCGCAGTGAGTTTCTTATTTTCCAAACCTCATTAGAGTTTGTAATACCGTGGTGGTAGTCAAGAGCAGTCCGAATCGCCCTGGGGGAGAGAAGAACCGAAGAGATATGATGTGCAGCCCAGTATTAACACTGCTCCTGGCTCATTTCCAAGGTCCTGCCTGATTCCTTTCCAAACTCTTACGCCTTATCTCCATCTTAAAGGTTAACGATAGAGCTTAGCAGAGAAAAAAAAAAATACTTGAGATTGCAAATTGTTAAAGAGGATGGATTTGTGTGCTGAGCAGAGAGCTGGGTCTGCATTTACCTTGGAAAGACAAATATTATTTAAAAGGCAGCGCTTACGCTTCCCAGGGCAGTGCGGCTGGGGCATGAGTTTCCCTGGAAAAGCTGCTGGCGTGTGGAGAGGCCACCGGCTGCAGGCGGCTGTGCTGGTCACCGTGCCCAAATCCCATAGGAATGGGATGCACATCAGGCACCAGCCTCGCGCTGGTTCCTTGGGAAGCCCCAGCATGTGGCCCTGGCTCCTCTGAAGTCTGTGGGAGTTGTGTGTTTGTTGCCTCATTCCGAATGATGCCAGTGAAAGCGCCGGGCACGGAACTGCTTGGGAAATGATTGCAAACAGCACCCAAACAACGCGCGCAGGAGGGCCTGCAGCCTTGTCTCAGCTCACCGAGGAAATAATCATTCAGAGAAGGTGTCCAGCCCGGCTCTGGGTTGCTCAGGCATCGAAAACCCATCCCCATAGAGAAACTGTCCTCAGATCATATCGCCGTGGCTGCAGCCCGGTGATCGGATGCTCCGCAAGCTGCTCCGGGAGGTCTGTCTGTCTTCACAGTGCTTCCCTATCCAAACCATTAAAAAGCTGAACGTTGCTGAGCTTAGGGAAGCCGACAAGGTCAGAGCCTTCAGCTGTCTGCGACGGTGAAGCTAATGGAGGGAGACACCCTGAAGAGCAGGTACATGGAGCAAGACATGGATCCTCCTGGCAGACGCTGAGCAGCACCAGCCCTTTGCAGTTTCTCATCAGCCACATCAGCTGTCGGGCATTTCCCAGACCTTCCAGTCAAGGAAAGATGGCACGCGGCTCAGACGCGTCCTCTCTCGCCCCGCCGCCGGGTTGCAGGCTCAGGACAAGGCTGCTGAGGCCAAAACCCAGCCAAATGCGGGCGGTGTTGGAGCCAATGCCTGTCCCGCTGGTGAGATCAGCCAAATGCGTAATGCAGAGCTGTTAAGTTGGGTCAGCTGTACGTTGGGTTGTACTTCATCAGCTTCCTTGCTGCTTGCCCAAGTGAGCAGTCCATCGAAGGAGGAAATTTCCAGCAGTAAACACAGAGAGCTTGGAGCCTGCTCCACCAGAAGGAAGAGACTGTCGCTGGACTGTTTTGGGCTTTGGTCCTGGCGCAGGTAGGAGATCTTACCTGGGTTTGAGTGTTGATGATGGCAGCTTCTGCACCAGGTTGTGTCTCCCAGCTCGTACGGACTGGCCTCCCTGCGGACTCATTCTCTGTGAGTCTGGGCTTCCAGGAGCAACTTGTGCCAGAGTTGAGGCAAACAGGAGACAGGTTGCCACTCTTTCTTCAGCCATGGGCATGTCCACTTTTTTTTTCTTTTACTCAAGCATAGGAGTTTTTGACTTTTCTTAAAACTTCTTGCAGAAAAATCACGTTTAAGCTTAGGTGAAGCATGGGGAATTTCAATCCTAAAGGGAATAATCCATACATTTGTGAAGTTGTGTAAGGGGCTGAAAACCAGAGCTTCCTCTTGCAGCCCCGACTCTGTAATTAAGGCACAAATCCAGCTTTGCATGCTTGCATGCTGCGGGCTGCAGAGGCGCCAGGCGTTGCTGTGGGAACCGCACCTTCCCAAATTTGGTTTTATTCGCCGCTCCGTTTCAGCCTGTTCCCACCAGGCGCTCTGGAGAGAGAAGGATCCACAGCCTACCACAGGGTTTCACCCACAGGAGACGTGCTTCACTGGAATAAATAAATAGCTGTATGACGAGGAGAGGGCAGGGAGGATGGTAAAAGGTGATACGTGGGTGTTGGGCTGTTGCTGCTCTACCTGAGCTTGGTGGCTTCTGCTGGCCAGAGCCGCATGCTGGTGGTGGACCTCCTCCAGCAGCATGTCCCCCGCTGGCTGCCTGCGCCGGGGCTCGCCGGGGTGTAGGAGGGAGATCTCTGCTCTCATCACTCATGGTTTATCCATCTCCCCATCTCACTGGAGATTCCTGTGTGTGTCCTTCAGAAATGGCTTCAGGAGAGGATGCGCGACGTGATGGTGAATGTAACATTCAGTGGTGGACATCGCTGGCTGCGTTTCCCTGAGTGTTTGGTGGCATCATTGGGGCTGTGCAGACTGGAGGAGGGCTTTACCGTTTGGGGGATGTTTGGAGATGATTTGTAGGAAAATCATGTTGGAACGCTTGAGCGTTGGTGGAGCACGATGCTGGTGGGCATGGGCACGTGACTGCCAGGTCCTCCTGGTGACCTGGGCTCGGGCATGAGCGGTGGGGGGAGTCCAGGAGCGGTTCAACAGCCTGACTGAAACGCCAGCAGCGGCGTGCTTTGGGTTGCCATGGGATGAGTTTGATGTTCTGGTGCGCTAACAGAGGACGGGAAAGCAGTCGCAGTCTCCGTTGTGACTCGCCTTCAGCTGCCGGGGAGGAGCAGGATCCTCCCGCAAGGAACAGAGGTGGTTGCAGTGGTGGTGGCTTCTCGTCATCTTCCTCCATCTATTTTGTACTTAAAAGCAACAGGGAACAAACAAATCTCTGCTTAGGTTGTGCAACAGTTTCAAGCAGAGCTAACAAACAGCTTTGGATCAACTGAATTCCTGTTTTATGGTGAATAAACTGTTCACTAGACGGAATCCTTGTCCTCACCTGTGCTGCTTCCCAGGAAGCAGCGCTGCTCCCACCGCCCGTGTCCTCCTTTCAGCTGTCCCTTCTGTCCCAGGTCATAAAGTCCCATGTCCAGACATCATTTGCTGGCTGTCACCAGTGTCGTGCTGCAGCTGGGGTCCCTGCATGGCACCATGGAATCACAGGATGGTTTGGGTGGGAAGGGACCTTCAAAGCCCACCCAGTCCAACCCCCCTGCAAGGAGCAGGGACATCTCCAACCAGATCAGGTTGCTCAGAGCCTCATCCAACCTGGCCTTGAAGCTGTGATCGTGCCGTGCTGCCCCACGGGGATCTGGGGGGCATGGGCAGCTCCGGGTTGATGCTCTCCTCTCGCCCCACAGCCTGGTCCAGCCATGCCTCGTTGCAGACGGTGGGTAGGGCTGAGAGCTGGGGAGCTAGAGGAGGCTCCAGAGCCTGGCAAAGCCTGACCAGTCTCTCCTTTTTTATCCTGCCTCGTTATACAGGAGTGTGGCAATGCTAAAATTAATGATGAGTAAATTCGGAGTAAGTAACCGCTGCTTCAGAGCGTTTGCATTAAGCCTTTATAATTCACCGGTGCCTGAGGTCACGGAGACGCATGGGGGGAGATTTATGGTGTGCTTACCTTTTCCAAAGTGGCTGTGGGGTCAGAACACCCTCTTTTCTGTCTCCCAGTGGCTCTAGATTAATTTTTTTGGTGACAACAGGCTAAAAAGCAGCTATTTCTGACTGTCCCCAGCCCACAGACTGGGCTTTTGTGAGCTTGCAGCTGCTGCAGCAGGAAAGCTCCTCCAAGGAAAAGCTGGGTCAGAGGCTGGCACTAAATAACCTCAAATCCATCTTGTTCTCCCCGAGCCATTGCAGGACAGCAAGAAGTACGATTAATAAATTATTCTTGCCAGAGAAGGCGTCTCTCAGGCTTGCACGGCAGAAAGCGCAGTCCTCGCGTCGTCACTTTGCTGAACATCAGCAGGCTGGATGATAATGTGATTAACACGTGTCGCTGTGTCGGCTCCGATAAGGGTAATTAAATCTCACGCTTCAGGGCATCAACTAATCACTTGCAGGGTCTTTTATTTATTTTTTTTTTTACCCCTTCATGAACATATTTGCCCGGTCGCTGCAATGCAGGGCGCGCATCCGCGGTCGGCAGCGGAGGGAGGCAGGAAGGCCGGTGCCAGCTGATGGCTGGGGTTTGCAGTGGGAGTCATAGCGGAGCGAGGAGAGTCAGCGAGCAGAGTCCGGCCTCGAGGCCACGTCCTCCAGGAGCGAAGTGCGAAGGGAGAAAGCTGCAGCTTCCCCCAGCGGTGTTGCTAACAGGAACGTGAAGGCACTGTGAGTCACCAGCTGAGCTTTCACTACCGCAGGCCAGAATCCCACTGCCAGCTTGGCCCTGGCAAGGGGACGAGGTGCCCCAGGGCTCGGCAGAATCGCGCCATGGACCAGGACCCGGTGGCCATGGCCCCATCCAGGAGGACTGCAGCACTCCAGCCGCTCCCCAGCGCCTGCATCGGACTCTCCTCCTCCCCCTAAAAACCTGCTTTTGCTCAGGGACGCTCTGGGGTGCCGGTCCATTTTGGAGGCTTCGTGTCGGCTGTGTGAGATGATGCCAGTGCTGTGGAGCACGGCAGCGCAGCCCTGTGCTACCCCACACCACAGCCGTATTGCGTGACCTTGGGTGTGTTATTTAAGGTCAGATTCCCCCAAAACATCTCTAGTTTCTGTATCTAGTTTCAGAACGATGGAAGAACAGCGGGCTCTCGTTGCCTGAGCCTTCCTCCTGGTACCACTAATTGTCTTTACCCCACCAGTACCCCGAGACGGAGGGAGCTGCTGTCTGATATCGGTGTCACCCGATGGGTGCATTTTATGGCTCGGCCAAGGTTACACAACATGTCCATCAAAGCCAGGATTTTGAACTCAGTTTAATCCAGGTGACTGCCTTCCTCTTCAGCCCACCCTGCTCAGTAAAGCCCGTGGCCGTTTGACCTTTCCCAGCATCAAGACTCATTTATCTGGAAGTCAGCTCCCTCCCAAGGCAGGGACGTATGCCGGGTCAGATGCTACTGGGGACCGGGGCTGCGAGGGAGAAACAGCATTTCCTTGTGTAATGACTCAGTATCTGCAAAAATGCCCCAAGAGACGCGCAGCTCCCTTCCAGGAGAGCGCTGCGGGTGAACGAGTGGATTCAGCGTGCGCCGTGCTGGAGAGAGCGGCGTGCTTGCTTCTCCTGCGAGTATCGGCCATCTGATCCGTGAGTGTTGGGGAGCTGCTGGGGGGCAGAACAAGAGGCAGAGGAGGATGTTGTGGGGTAGCAGGTGCTGGGAGCGGGCGGGTTTGCTGGGCTCTCTCCTGATCCATCAGAATTAACCTGGCTCCGTGGCTGGTAGGAACCACGAGGTCATGAAGGTGCTGCCATGCCTCTTGGAAATTATAGAATCACTGAATGATTTGGGTTGGAAGGGACCTTTAAAATCGACCAGTTCCAACCCCCCTGCAAGGAGCAGGGACATCTGCAACCAGATCAGGTTGCTCAGAGCCCTGTCTAAGCTGGCCCTGAACACTTCCAGGGATGGGGCATCCACAGCTTCTCTGGGCAACCTGGGCCAGTGCTCCACCACCCTCACAGTGAAGAATTTCTTCCTTGTATCCAGTCTAAATCAACCCTCTTTCAGTTTAAAGCTGTTACCCTGGCATAGACCCTGAGGTGTTAACCCTGCACTTGGTCCTACACCCGTGCAGAGGTGCCGGTGGCTTGGCCATGCCACAGGTGGAGGCACGTGCGGCAGCGTGTGCATGGGGATGCTGTCACATCCCTCCACTTCTCTCTGTCCCTGCTCCTCGCACAGAGCCTGACGGCTTTGAGCAGAGCTTCCAGAGAGCACAGAAGCCTGGCAGAAACGCTTTTTTGTGCCTTCTCAGCGAGCAGCACGGCGAGCCACAGGGTCATTTAATCAGGTGCACTGGAAGAGTGGCACATCGCCCTCTGTGCTGGCTGGGCACACTGTGGGCACCAGCTGCCTGGCACGAGTGGATTTGAGTGTTGCCATTGTCTGCCCTCCTGGTTTGCCTTCCTGCACCTGCCGAAGCAGCAGGCGCTCAGCGCGGTGCTGGCTGGCAGGGCTCTGCACGGGGGCTTGCGCCGTTCTTGGACCCCACACCCAGGGGGTGCTTGCCCCCGCGCAGCTTTGGCTGATCCCTGCTTTGGGGTGGCAGGGAGCAGGGGCTGGAGGTGGGGAGGGAGGGAGGAGGTGCAGGAAGGGTTTGGTTGCAAAAATGCATCCTTGAAGGGCTGCTGAGGTGCTGCCTTGTACCGCTGCCCCCTCGCATTACAGGAGCACGTTGTGGGCACGCGCTGGTGCATATGCCGACGCTTTGCCTCACGCTTGCTCCTTGTTTTTCCTCGACCTTTTGGCTGCGGAGCAGTTGAAGCAAACAGCGTTACAGCAAGCAGCACCTCAGAGCGCAGCTCTGCAGTAGATGCATTTTCATAGAGGCACCAGCTCCGGGCAGCAGTGGCTGCGTGCAGTTTCCCCTCGCGCTGGTGTGCACCTCCTCCAGCGTCTCCTTCCCTAGCCAGCCTAGGCTGCCAGTCCTGGGGACTGTCCTGCCACCGGGATGAGCTGGGCTCATGCCCAGGGACAGCCGGTCTGTGTCGGTGAGATGGTCCAGGTGAGTTCGCACAGAGGGAGGAGGAGATGCTGCTTCTTTACATCTTCTCTGCCTCGTGCTTGGGTGCAAGGTGCCAGGTTAACGAGGTCTTCTGGTGTTGGCCATGCTGTGTGTTTCTGTTCCCAGTGGCTGAGCTCTTCTAGCATTGCCAGGTCCATCCCCTCGTGCGGGGTGGTGGGAGAGGGCTTGGGAAGGTGCCACCAGCCAGTGTCATTGTCATCCTGGGTGTCCCCTCCTGGTCCTCTCAGATGTGGGGCTGGGCAGGCTTCTGGTGTGACCCACGTGGCCCTTGGGTGCAGGGTTTGGGGCTGGCCCTTGTGCTCCCCCTTGTGAGGGTTTTATGGCAGGCTGACCAGTCAGGGAGGGGACGGTCCCTGTGCTCTGGGGTGGCAGGGGGGCTCAGAACAGCTGCATGCTGCTTTCCCGGCGTGGCATCGCATCTCTCCAGGGCTTTGGGATTTGGTAGCGCTGATGCTTTTCTCCCTTTTCGGACGAGGCAGAGCAGTAGGGACACCAGCACGCTCCTTCCCGTGTTCCCTACCGACATGCCTCATTTTGCAGCCCCTGCTTCCCACCACCCACACGGCTCCCGGCTCCGGCAGTAATCGCCGTTCCCTGTTTGTGTTGCTGAGATGGCAAAGGGCTCAGAACAGCAAAGCACCGCTCCGCCACGGGGATCCCATGCCCGGTGCGATCAATAGGAGATTTGTGAGCACGTGTGTGAGCGAGAGGCTTTTCCCCTCAGACAAATAAACCACTTTTTCTCCGGCGGTGCTTAAAGTGAAGCTCCTGAGACCCAGTCAGGCACTGGCGGCTCTGAGACGGGGTGCAGCGTGAGGGCAGGCTGGTGGTAGGGCTGCGTGTGCCACTGTGCTCAGCCCCGCTCGTGCGTCCCCTCCTGCAGCCGCTCATCCCACGGCTCCTCGCCCAGGAGCATCCCCAGGTTGGTTGCAAGGGTCTAGGGCATCCTGCTCGCCACCGGTACCGGTTGTGCTGGCCCTATCCTGACCCTGGAGCAGCAGGACGGCTCCGGGGTGTTGCGCCAGCCCCGGTGTCTTGCCGCAGTGGGACCCTTGGAGGTGACCAAGGTGTCCCCACTTCTGCAATGATCATGGGATGATGGAACACCCCACCTAGGGATGGGCTCTGGGGGGTAAAACTGGGGAAGGAGGGTGAACTCAGCAGCTGTTTAAGGGAAAATCTACGCAGGAAAATGCAGCTGGGGCAGGCGGTGCCAGCCTGAGCCTCCACTGAGCTCCTGGGGCTGACCTGATTTTGCAGAACCTCCCTTTTTTCTGCCCCGCTGCCCTTTTTTCTCTACACCGGGAGGACACAGAGCTGCCTGGCCTATATTTTGGGTCTAAGATCAATATTTAAAATCCCCCCCTCCTGTTTCCTTTGCACGGGCGTGAGGCGTTTTGCTTGCCGGGGGAGGCTTGTCTCCCAGAGACCTGTCTGTTCACCATTTCAAATAATTTCCGTGGTATCTTTGTTCTAGAAACAATTCATTAGGGGCCTATTATACAATGTTATGCTTGCCAAGGTTAGAAAAGATCCTGCATGCGTGGTAAAAGCACACCGTGAGCTGCACGCGCTGGGCTTTTTTTTTTGGTGTCTATCTCTAAATGTACCTTTTCCTCATTTTGGAGAGCCGTGGGGGCAGTGATGCTGCCTTGGGGTGGGGAGGCCCAGCGGGGCTTGGGCTGGTGCTTGGTCATGGTCCCATACTGGGAAGATGCTGCAGGTGGTGGAAAGGGGCAGCTTTGGGGTGTAGCAGCCATCCTCTCCAGTGGCACACTTTGAAAATCCAGGCCAAAACCAGCTGCTGCGTCCCCAGGCTGAGAGCGGTCCCGTGCCACCGGGGAGCTAACGGAGCTGCGGTCCCCGGGGAGCTCGTTAAGCGTCACCTCAGAGAGTGTACAGCAAGGGGTGGCTGCCAGCCGGGGTTGCAAACCCCAGCCCGTTAGGTGTCCTGCTCACAGGAGATGTCCCATCCGTCCCCGTGCCGTCGGGGCGGCTTAGCCCCCCTGCCCGGCCGTGGCCTGCGTCGTTGCTTTGCAGTTGTCTTTTTCTCTCTGCAGGGAGAATAACTTCATCAAGGACTTCCCTCAGCTGGCCGACGGCCTCATGGTGATCCCACTGCCCGTGGAGGAGCAGTGCCGCGGCGTCCTCTCGGAGCCCCTTCCTGACCTCCAGCTTCTCACTGGTACGAGCTGCCCCCGGGCTTAGCCCCCACACCTGGATCCCACCCTGGATCCCAGCCTGGTCCCCGAGGGGCATCAGCATCTCTAGCGCTGCGGGGTCCCTGGTGACATCCCTCCTGCATCCCTTGGGCAGAGATAGCCTAGGGGCTGTGCGAGTCTGGCACGGCAAGGCGGCATCTCCGACCCCGCAGCCATCGCAATGCTGGTCCTGCCAGCAGCCCGGGAACCCCATGGCCACCAGAGGAGGTCACCATCCCTGCCACTGTCCCATTTCTCACCCCTGCGGCGCGTAGGAAAGCAGGCGTGAGCGTTGGCGTTCCCTGGAGCAGAGCCACGGGCTCGGCAGGGGCTGAGCGTGCGCTCTTCCTTCGCAGGGGACATCAAGTATGACGAGGCGATGGGCTACCCCATGGTGCAGCACTGGCGAGTCAGGAGCAACCTCTACAGAGTGAAGCTCAGCTCCATCACCCTCTCTGCAGGTGAGCTTCTAACAGCAGGGAGTTGTGTTTACACGGGTGGGTGGGTGGTCTTCTGCCCCAAGGCGCAGTCGTGCTGAGCATCTCACCAGCATTTCCCACCTCCAGGCTCAGCTCCGGGCAGTAACTCACACACCCAGCGCTGCTGCAGAGGCAGGGAGAGAGATTTTTTTCCTCCTTTTTACAGGGGGAAACTGAGGCAGGGAGCACGTGCAGCTCAGTCGCACAAACCAAGAGCTGGGGTCAGAGCTGGGATTGAGCTGACGAGCAGCACTCGTTGGGTTCGTGTGGGGGTGGCTATGTATAGGTGTATGCACAGAACCCACTAAGTTCTTGAAAAAAATGTGATTTCAAAAGGACTCAAAGCGTTTGTAAATGCGGGTGATACAAAGCAGGGAGGCGCAGATGAAGAAGGGGCGGGCAGGAGGATCCTGCAAACGTCAAAACATTTCACTTCCACGTTTATATAGCTACACGGTTTGTTTCAGCAATGCTGAAACATTTTGTTGCAACCTGAAATGTTTTGCCTTTTCATTTTAAACCAGCATTTTTTATTTAAAAATCAACCTGTTTTTAAATGGAGAAAGGAAAAAAATATATATTTAAGGCAGGCAGGCTGCACAGCCCCAGAATGAAATAACCTGCTCGGAGCTGAACAAAATATTTGGGTTCAGCTCAAAATGAATTCTAGCTTTTTGATTAAACTAACCTCTCCTTCAATAAACCAGCCAAGCAGCCAGGTAACCTCATTTTAGTGACAGTTATGACGTATTTTCTTGCAGTGTGTTTTCGGTTCCAGCACTGAACCAAAACGATGATAGCAGCCAGCTCTAAAGGATGCCAAGGCACCGTGCAGTCGCCAGTGCCTCCGCGATATTTCATCTCCGTAGGGCAGTGAGGGGCCATGTCCTTGTCCCGTGCCAGCAGTCCCCACTGTCCGCACGGGCACTGCTCGAGGGACGCCCCGACCCTTGCACACCCACGGACCTGCCATCAGCCCAGCCCCGTTTGTCCCTCTGGGCTGTCTCCAGCTTGCCTGAAAATAGTTACTGGTTGTGAAGGGTATTGGCGCTGGGGATGGTCTGCAGTGCAATCTGTAATAAATGACACCAGGAGAACATAGAATCATAGAATCACAGGATGGTTTGGGTGGGAAGGGACCTTTCAAGCCCACCCAGTCCAACCCTCCTGCCAGGAGCAGGGACATCTCCAACCAGATCAGGTTGCTCAGAGCCCCGTCCAACCTGGCCTGGAATGTTTCCAGGGATGGGGCATCCACCACCTCTCTGGGCAATCTGGGCCAGTGCTTCACCATCCTTATTGTAAAAATTTTTTTCCTAATATCTAATCTGAATCTACCTCCCTCTGTTTTGAAACCATTACCCCTCGTCCTGTCACAACAGGCCCTGCTGAAGATCTCTGGTTACTGCAAAGCAAAGGCCAAGCACATCCTCTGGGGAGAGCACTGATGATGTGCCAGCAGGCTGCAAGATGGGCCGGAGCTGGTGGGAGGGGGTGTGTGTGTGTGTGTGTTCATGTGCACGTCCCTCTAAAGCGATGTGAGAAGTCTCTTAGGGAGAGGCATCGTAGAAGGATGAGCCACAGCTCAGGGTAGACAGCAGATTGTGGATTCGCAAGGATCACATAGAGCATGGAGACACAAGAGGAGGAACCACACTTCGCGTCCACGTGGGGACTTGTGTGTCCTGAGCAGGGGATCTGCTGGGCCTCCTCCCCCCAGGCTGTGGCTGGCAGCCCTGCTGATCCCCTGCCTCCTTCCCACAGGCTTTGCCAACATCCTGAAGATCCTGAACAAGGACAGCAGCCGGGAAGAGCTGCTCTCCTTCATCCAGCAGTTTGGCTCCCACTACATCGCGGAGGCGCTGTACGGCTCCGAGTTCAGCTGCACCATCCACTTCCCCAGCAAGAAGGTCCAGCAGCAGCTCTGGCTCCAGTACCAGAAAGGTGAGGAGGGCGGCGGGAACAGGCAGGGGCACAAGCGCCGGTTGTCATTCGTGCTGTGTTCTATCCATCACCCCCCTCTTCCTCACGCATACACCATCACCACGCCGGTTAGCAGGTGCAGATAGGAGACTTGTACCAGACTGAGTGCCCAGTGGCAGGAGATGGTGGCTCATGTCTGTGGGTGGACGAGGTGGACCTGCCCTTCCTGCTCCTGCCCTTCAGTGGCCGTGCTCCAGCCCCATCCTTCTTCAGAGGGGGACCCACTTCACCACCTGCCCCCAGCTCCGTCGCGGTGGCCCCCGCGCGCCGGGGGTGCTCGGGGTTGGGTGATGGAGATGTGACATAATTGAGCTGTCTCAGAATGGCTTTGTTTTATGGCTTGTGACAATGACGGTCTTTAAGGAAGTGTATTAAATCAATAGTGGACTCATTGTGCTACACCATAAATAACGAGACACATCATTAAACAGGGCAATAAACTTCAGGACTTTGAAGTCATACAATTAGGTTATGTTTATAAAAACTCCCTTATTGCTGTAGCCTTGCACTTGCCAGTTCGTCTCTCTCCTCTGGGGAGCTGGGGATATTCCCCGGGTCTGCAGTTTTTCTGATGAAAAATATCCATGGAGTTTCCTGGGGCCTGTCGTAGGGTCGATGGTAGCCGAGGTCACAAGCATCCTGCCCCGCGTGCGCTGGCCTGAGCGGCCTCGTTCCGTGGAAGCCGCCGGACGGAGCTGTGCTCCCGCTTGCTGCCTCTCTCGCTTTCTGCTCGTTTTTCCCTTTCTTCCCAGCGCAGCTTGTCGTGTAAGCGTATTTACAACACCCTGTGCTCATTTGTTTGGGTTTTATATAGCGATAAATGAAGTTTGCCATAGCAGTGTCCCTGTTTAGCGGGAGAAAGCGGCGTGGAGGTGTGTTGTTTATGTACTCGCCATGTTTTCATCATTTGGGCCTGCTCCCTGCAGTCCCCGGGCAAACGTGTCACTGGGGAGCGGACCTGGGGCAGCTCCGTGGTCCAAGCGCTGTCACTGCAGGCACAGGGTTTCTCCCGAGATGCCGGGTGGGAATGAGAGGCAACCACTGCAGTCTGAGCCTGGCGTGAGCATCACCGCTGCTCCACAGTGCTGGGGCCAGAGGGGAGGTGAATGGTGCCAACGCTTGATCCACTGGTGAAATATCTCCCGTTTCTGAGCCCCCAGCGTAGTTCCCAGCGCTCAGCCCCAAAGCCCCACGGTGGCACAGGGCCTGAAGGTGGGCAGTGCCTCGCTGACCAAATAATTTCCTTTTTAGTCCACAGTGTGCAGCTGGGCACGGCGGGCTCCCTTGCTCCCCACCCACCTCCCGCCTGTGCTCCAGCAGCCGTGCCGGCCCCGTGCCGCTCACAGGGCTGCACCGGCACGCTGGGGGCATCCAGGGCCTCCGTCCCCACCACCCGCAAAGCACCAGAGTGCTCGTGGGACCCCGGGGGTTTTGCATGTAATGCCTGGACATAAGCATTTAAATTCTGACCATTTAGACACAGGGCACTGGCTCCGACATCGTTCTTCGTGCGTGGCTCCGTCTGTGGCTCTGGTAGCTGGTGGGGTTGGTGGGGTGGAAGTTCGGGGCCGTCGGTACTGCAGAGGGGACCAGTGTTGTACTGAGCTCTTTGATGGCCAGAAAATGCTCTTGGAAGGACGTCGAGGATGTTCAGGGCTCTCGCTGGTACCGGGGGAGATCGGCTCTGTGGACAGAGAAGAAGGTGTCGCGGGAAACCCAGGGCTCTCTTCTGGAGAAACTTCATTTAGCTAAGCGAAAGCGCTTGCTGTTTCTGGTAGATGGATTTTATTCCCATCTTCTCCACTGATTTCCCCTCATTTTGCCAGTGACATAAGGCGGATCGCAATAAATAGCTCCAGCTAGACAATTCTGGATGCCTTCTCCGCTCGGAAATGGCTCTGGAATGCCAGGCTCCCCGCTGCTAGCCAGCCAGTTTCCGAACTGCTCAGAGAGCACACATATGCATCATCTCTAATAAACACAAAAGCGAGGCCAGGATAACTGCAATTCGTTAACGAACAAAGCAGGTCAGAAGAGGAGGGGAGAGGAGAGTCTCGAGCTAACTGGAACAGCCCCAAATACGACAAAAGCACACATCGCGGTGTGTTTGCAGTATCGCATATTATTTTAATATTTTAATCAACTTCGTAAATCAATCGGCGGGCCTCGGGAAGGAGGCCTCTGCCAATAAGGCGCACGATCTGCGCGCAGAGCCCTAATTGAAAACACGGTCTGGGAGGGGAGACGGCGCCGCTGGCAGCCGGGCTCCTTGTAAAGCGCCGGGCCAGGCGCTGGCTCTCCGCCGAGGCTGGAGCAGCCCCTGACGTGGGTCGGTGTCTGCAGAGCACTTCCTTCAGCCAAACAGAGGAGGAAGCAATCCGGTTTTCGCCAGGGACAGGAGAAGGTTGGTGCCTTCTCGCTGCCTGGACCCACCACCCCTCTGGGACAGGCGGGCTGCGGGCACCGCTGATGTTTGCAAGCTGCTCTGCTTGTAGGAATGCAAAATGTTCCCCTTCCTGTGGCAAGTAGATAAGGTGTCTGCTGGGGGGAGCCGAGGGAGCCTCCTGCCCTTGTTCCTACGGATTTTCAGGAGCGAATCCTGCAAATGAGAGCGCCAGAGACGCGGCTGCCTGCCTGTGTGGCTGCGGCACACCAAGCACCACACTCCTTCCAGGGCAGACATGGACACGTCCCCCAGGCTCCCCGCCTTGGAACAGCGTTAGCCCATGAGCCAACCGAAACAAACAACTCCAACTTTCTTTCATGCAGAGTGATTAAAAGCCCATTTTTGGGGCTGCCTGCTCTGGCTCTGTGCAGCAATGCTTTAACTCATTGGAGTGGCTGCTCAGCAGGGACCTTGAGGTTGCCCTGGCCATCGATCTGTGCCACAGATGGCACCTCGTCAAGTTTGTACCAGCTGTGTGAGCATCTTGGTTTGGCAGCAAACGCAACACCCCTGGCCACCTCCTGTTGGGTGCAGGGATGTGCTGGGTCTGGCCGGGATGGAGCGAACTGGTGTGATCACAGCCCCTGTGGTGCTGCTCTTTGGATTTGTGGCTAAACCAGTGTTGATAACCCCCCAGCGTGCTGGCTGCTGCTGAGCAGCGCTTGCACAGCACCCGGCCTTCCTCTCTTTCCCACTCTCTCCCGGCAGCGAGTAGACTGGGGTGGGCAAGATGTTGGGAGGGGATGCAGCCAGGACTGCTGACCCAAAGTGGGCTATCCCACACCTGGAGGTAGAGGCTGGGGGTCAGCCCACCACGAAGAGACTCACAAAATGTACGGGAGGAAAGTGAACGATCCCTCCATCCAGCAAATTCGCCTGCCGGGGACCGCTTCAGTCCCTGCAGAAGGTTTATCAGAGACCGGGTGGCTCTGTGGCCCCTCAGTCTGGCTGGACGAGGAGAAGGAGGAGAGCTTGGTTGGGAAAAGGGAAGAGCTGCTCTGATAGCACAATCAGACAGCCCCGGTGGGATTTCGCCACGAGCTGTTCCAGCTTGCTCGTTCCCACTGCAATACAAAAAATGCAGAACAAATGTCTGTAAGTGCTCCGGCACTTGGAGAAAATGTAGACGTTATCAGCAGTAATGCGGGGGGTCTCGTCTTGTCAAGCCTTTGAGTGACAACTCTTTTCCTTCACGCGGTGCAGACTAGCTGAGCCGCAGTGTGGGAGACTTCTGTTCTCCAGCTGGGAAAAGCTGGGAGAAGAAACGGCGTGGCGGTGGCACGCTGCTGCGGAGGAGCACGCGGGCTGGTGGGAGCTCCTCGCCACCGAGGACCTGGGAGACGCGGGAAGGATGCTGGTGTTCAAGGGTGGAGGAGGTTCAGAGGGTTTCACTCCCCAGCTGTGAGGTTGCAATAGTGCTCTATGTCTGCAGTGAGTGAAATGTTTGGTTTTCTTGCCTTTCCTGCCATCTCTGGAGAGTTTTCTTGGCTGAGGTCACCCCAGCAAGGTGAGCTTTGGAAGTGGCTGCCACAGATGTGAAAGGCGTTCCCTTTCTGTAACAGATCCTTTATTTAAATAATCCATGAGCTGTGCCCGGCACGTCGTGTCGCTCTCTACGGCTTTCTGCCCACCAGTGCTTGCTTCTCTTAGTTTGTAAGTCGTTTGTGGTATTTACCTTTCAGTTTTCGTGCTTTCTGGTTAACGGAGTTCAGACAGAGGTCTCCGTAAGACACCAGCCACCTGAAGCACGCAGCCCCCAGCTCTGCAGAAGCAGCAGTCCATATTCTTCTGAGGGGGACCTGTGGGTCCCTCCTGCCCTCTCCAGGTCTCATTCATCTCCCTTCAGGGCTGGTACTGCCGTAACACAATTAAGATTGAACTGGTCCACGGGAACCTTTAGTTTTAATTTCCTAGACAAAACCAGGGGCATTAAGAAAGCTGTAAGGCATCTATTAAAGGAGATAATGGCTTTCCCTTACACCTGCCTGGTCAGAAGTAAAGCATACAGAATTTCCCTGTCCTTCAGATCTGTTATAACCACTCTACTACCTTTGTAAAGCTCTTATTTGCTTGTGGTTCATGTCATGATATTTATTTCAAAACTTCAGATTTTGACATTTTGTTCGGAGGAAAAAACAATCCAGCCGCTTGCCGTGAAATTTAGTTTAGACTGAAATATGTACTGTGACTCAGCCTGCTAAATGACCTTCCGCACTGCTCATTGTAATCCAAAATTACCAGGCAAGTAGAGTAATTAGTGGTGCAAAATGAAATAACTTTAAATCCTCACATTGAGTAATGACCCAGAAAAATCACTTAAGCTGTGCAACAGAAAAGACTTGAAGCATCTGGCTTTATTTTTATTTTTGTAGCTCTGCCCCCTTTGATTGAGAAACAGGCTCTCCCCCTCATCCCTTCAGAAACCTTGGCTGTCAGTTGGTGCCCAGAACAAATGTCTGTGGTGTAGTTGTCGCTACCCTAAGAAATCGTAACTTCTCATAAAACGGCAGGGCGGCTCTAACAGCACCGGCGCGGCAGTTGTTCTGCAAGGATCGTGTCTGTTTGATGAACCAGCAGCTCGTATCTGTTCAAAGAGCTGCTCCACATCATCTGAGATGAGCCCAGGTGACCAAACCTCCACCCACATCAGCAAACCCAGCTGGGCAGCAGGACCAGGGGAGAACCTGCGTGTGCTGCAGACGTACCGGTGCCTTTGCTGACAGGCAAACTGCTTAGCTCTCCTTTGGCTCCACCTAAATACGCTGTTGCCAGTATGATTTTTTGCAGCATTTAGCAAAGTTATCCAGAGTAACAGGTGAACCCTCACAGCAGCCCTCCTGCCAACCGCAGAGTGGGGCAGAGCGGAGCCAGAAAGCCCCTCGCTGAGCCAGGGCTGTGGGTGCTGGAGGCTGCAGCCAGGCTTCCACGTCCTCGTACCGAGCTCAGTGCCAGTGAATTTGGACCAGACCTTTACATCAGCTACAGAGAAAAATAAGAAATTGCCCTGTGGGAGTATCGGTGTGAATTAAGGTACGAAACTCTGGTGTTTGTTTATGAGGTGGGTAGGGAAGCGTCAGATGAAGTTACGTAGGACCTGGCCATTTCAGATTTATCCTCCGCATCCTGACGGCACAAAAGGGATCTCGTAGCCATTGTGCTCCCAAGTCTAATCCCCACCAGCCACAAAAACCACTCCGCCACCAAAGGGAGGAGATGAAGTGTTTTTAATAAGAAAATGAGCCATTTGCAATGCACTTTTAATTGGATCAATTTTTCCTTTATTACACAATCTTTAAAAACCAAACACATACGTATAACCAGACAGGCTCTTTCTCCAGGTAGAGAGGAGAAGTCAAACTATTTCATCACAGTCCTTAATTACTCCATTTCATCTTGTTTGGCAGACGATCACAAACATTGTGTGAGGGCACCATGGCAAGAAATATAGCTCTGCAAAATCAGCTCGCAGTCACTGTCGAGGTTTGTCAGGGGACGTGCATACCCTGGGCGAGGGACAGCAGCTTTTCTTTTTCCCCTTTCCACCTGAAACCCAAGACCAGAAGAGCTGCAGGCGACACCCACCCCAGGCACCCATCGTGGTGTCCTGGCCCACCAGCGTGTCACAGGACAGTATTATTTTTCTTGAATCTCTGAGTGAGAAACAGCTGACAGGCGCTTTGTTTGAACTGTGTGACCAGGAACAGGCTGGGGTAGCCAACTGCTCAGTTTACTGGACCAGCTTTTATGTCCCGTCAAGCCCTCCAGGAAATGTTATTGCTAGGGGCGTGATGTTTATTGCAAAAAAAAAAAAAAAAATACATTGGAAAAGAAAATGACAGAGGTACATATTATCATAGATAATATTGCTTCAATTATTCAGGTCCACAGTAGCTTCCTGCTTGGAGCAGGAGAAATGTTTAAAAGAGATCGGTAGGAGAGGAGCTGCCATTACCATAATACTGGAAAAGCGCCCTGAGTTACAGTGTAATTAACTGCAGAAGGGCCCCGTCCTAGTCATCCTCTCCCAAAAACACACACGTGAGACGAGGTCGGCTCCCCACATTGCTGTTAGGTACCTTAGGGGACCACCCCTTCCCACCCAAAAAAAGAGAGAAGCAGAGAATGTAAATAACGGGAAATTTCCCTGGTCACCTCCGTCACACAGCTGGGGAGTGGCTGTGCTGGCCCTCTTCAAAGCAGAAAAGGGAGAGAAAGAAAAAAATCCCACCAAAATTTGCTCCCAGCACTGGTTCTGCAATCCCTGTAACTGCCAAACTGGCTGGAGCAGCAGCGGCGCTGAAGCCTCTTTATTTTGCTGTTTCACTAAGGGAGAGTAGATGGGAGCTTAAAAAAAAAATCACCTGTTGCATACATGTTGTAGCACAAGTATCAAACAATTTGCAGTAGCACGGCAGCCACCATAAAATCAGCTTTTATATTGTCTGTCGTGCCCCCAAATTTGCAACGACGCTGTTGATGGCAACAAATAAATGCACTGCAGTGTAACTATTATCTGTGGCAGATTAACATGCTACCACTGTGCCCTATTTAAATGCATCTTTCCTTCAATAAACTATTCTAGGCGAGCAGCACCACACTGAGGTACACATTTATCAGCCAGGAGAGCAGCGCGGTGGGGGCCCTGGTTCACACAGCTGCAGTTTTGTGCTTCATTTGGCCCAAAGCCGTGATGAACATGAACTGTGGTGCCTGCTGGTGCCGCAAAAATATATATATATATATCTGAGGAATGTAGTGTTTTGCTGTGCAAGGGAAAAAAAGGCAATGCACCACTGGATGTGCTTCCAAGTATTAAAAAAAAGAAAAGCAAACCAGTCCCCCCCCATCCCCATCTCAGCAGTCAGTAGCTCGCACGTAGAAAGTGCAGATGGGCGGAAACCTCTTGCTGAATGCAATGGCCTGGAATGCAGAACGGCGAAGTGCAGGTGAACATACAATAGGTTGCATTTAATCTCATTTACTACAATCTCCCCCAGCCCTTCCCTCCTCCCCCATGAAGCTGTAGATACCAGACATCCCTTCCAAAGACACTTTCCAGGACACATTTAATAATAAAACAACAGTGAATATCAACCATAGGTTTCCCCAGGTTTTTTTTTTCTTTTTTTTTTTTCCCTTCAGCCCCCTCCCTTTTTACCCCCTCCTACCTAGCAGGACTCTTAGCAGTAATCAAAACCCCGTTGCCATCAGAGGGCAGATTTCTGGCTCAGTCTCCCACGATTGCACAGTACTCACTTCACGTTGAACAGACACGGTTCACAAACGGCACGACAGGGGCGATTACCAGAAAACCGGAGAGAGCGAGCCCTCCCCAGTCAGTTTGCCAGGAAAGCTCATGGCCCTGCCGTTTCACAGGGCTATTCCGTTTTATGCAGTGCTGCAATCACAAATTGCTTTCTCTAGTAGTTGCCCAGACAACTGCTACCCAGTTCCTTGCGAGTACCACAGTGAGAAGAGGATTGCCTGGCCAGTCCTCTGAGGGAAGGTGATTTAGAGGAGCCAGTCAGTGTTTATGGCACAAAGAAAGATACAGGGGTTGAAGCTGGAAGTGTAGAGGTGGGAAAAGGAGGTGAGAAGGTTCATGGAGTGACCAGTCATTTAGCAAGGAACCTATACTCCAGAAGGATGGATCCTTTCCCTCACGCCTGTTCTTTTCTATCGTATGGATTTTATATAAAAAAGAAGAAAAAGCAGACCACCACCACAGAAGCTATTTTGGTTCTAAACACAAAACATGACAGCCTCTATGCTAAACCCCCTCTGGTTATGGCACAGTCTTCCCGAACGCTTGACACTGGTTCCCATCGGATTCCAATGAGGCTGGAAGAATCTCCGCTACCAAAAAAGACTTTGCTTAGAGACATGCCTTTAAGGGGTGGAATATCTTCTCAGATGGTAACTGTAGATCTTAATGCAGTGATCCCAACAGTCCAGCACCAGCAGCTGTCCCTTGGGAGTAATGGCGATACCGACTGGGCAGGTGAGTCCTTCCCGGATTAGGATGTTGTAGCCACCTCCTTTAGGAAAATGCAGGATTTCTTTACGGCTGCTGTCAGCAACAATGAGGTCTCCCCTGGCATCGACACACATCCCAGCAATGCACCTGAAATCCTCGTTCTCGGAGAAGAAGTGGCTAATCTGGCGTCCCAGCTGCCCGTCTGGGCCCACAGAGCCGATGGAAAAGCCGCCTTCTAGGTGGTGTTCGTACTGCCGGTTCTCCAGGTTAAGCCCCAGCCCTTGAGTGAAGTATATGGTCCCTTCAGCGTCGCAGGTGACAAACTTTGGGCGCACCGCGCTACATAAACAACTGTACTTCACTACCCCCACGCCGCGATCCACCGTGAAACACCAGAGTTTCCCCCCTTCCACGTCGGTCACTACGAACTGCCCGGAGGGCAGGGCAGCGATGCCCCAGGGCTTGCTGAGCTGGCTGCGGTGGCACGCCACGCAGTGACCGTCCATGGTGTAGACCTTGACAGAGTTATCGTAGCTGTCGGTCACACCTATCAGGCCATGGCAGTTCATGGTGACAGAAATGGGAGTCAAATTGGGCAAGTCTGCTCCAAGGAAACTCAGTACAAAACTATCGATGCCGCTCGGGCTCCGGCGAATCTCCTTCAGAAAGCCTTTGCGGGTGAAAACCTGGATTCGGAAATTGCCTCGGTCTGCCACGAGCACCTCGCCTTGCGTGGTGACGTGTAGGCTGACGGGGAGATTAAACATCCCTGGCAGGCTGCCCTTGGAGCCCATCTTCTTGATGAAGTGACACTGCTGGATGCTCATGGCTGCTTCAGGCATCCTTGGCTTGGCTGGTGAGGAATTTGGTGTGCAGCTGGCCTCTTCTTGCACCAAGTCAGGCTCCCTGAACGACGCTGATGAGGATGCCGCAGTTTCCATGAGCGATTCCTCCATGTTAACAGTCCGGGGTTTCTTCACCACGTGCCCGATCTGCAGTGGTCCCACGTGGCTCACCTTAAGCAGTTCAACTTCTTGAAGAGTCAGCTCCCTTGGGAGACTGTCTGTCAGTTCTGGTTCTTCCTCATCTGCTGCCTCCTCCAGGAGAGCTATATCTCCCTGCTTTATTTTGGCAAGGAAATAGTCACAGCGAGACATTATCTGCACTTCTGCTAAGTTCAGCAGATAAGCTTGCTCCTCCATTACCTGACTATTTACCTTCTCCACTTCAGACAAAGAGGTGGTGAAGAACTTGCGTGACCTGGCCAGTTCTTCCTGGATCTTGCGTTCTTCTTGGCTGTAATCTTGCAGAACTGCTTTGTATCTGGATTGCAGGTCTCTCGAAACAGCCTCCAGAGATGCTTTTCTTTTCTGCAGATCACCCATAAGCTCCCGAAGTCTGGCAAGCCTTGTCCCAAATTCCCTCCTACGCTCTTCCGCGGCCTCTTTGATAGCGATGACTCTATGCCCTTGGGGCATATGTGATGCCTCCTTGCATGGCTCACATAAAACCAAGCTACAGCTCTTGCAGAAGTGTCTTGGCAACCTTCTCCCACAGACCTTACACATGAGAAGACCCACCACTTCCCCCAGTCCGGTGGTGTCGATGATCTTCAGCACGGTAAGATTGTCAGTTAGCTGAGCTAAGCTCGTGATCCGTGTGATTTTGCTGCAGAAGGGGCACCGGATCCCATTAATGCTGTTGGCCAGGAGTTTCTCCAAGCACTGTTTGCAGATGGTGTGCCCGCAGTGTAAGAGCTTGGGTCTCAGGTGCTCCTCAGTGAAAGACTCCATGCAAATAGGGCACTCCAGGACCTCTCGGAGCGCATCCGAGTTGAGATGAGGGGCGGCAGCCATGGCGTTCCGAGTCAGCTTTAGCTGGTGCAAAGTCTTGTACGCGCATCTATTCCAAGGTGCTCCGATTCTGTCCAGAAAGAAAAAAGGAAATGTGATTTATGTCGTCACCAGCAGTTACATATACATGCAATTTATTTCTGATTTATCACCCAGCCCTGGAAAAAAAGAAGCCCAGTTAGCTTTTCCACATTTGGAAAGGATAGATTAGTCATAGCTAATCTCAGAGCGGGCAAATTCCAAAACTAACTTGCAGCTCCTAGTGCGATGAATTATTCACTTGCAAAATTGATAAGCAGAACTGAAAGAAGCGCAATGGCGGCAATAAGGAAGCCCAATAGATATTGATGACTGAATCATCTCCTCATGGTGCCCATCTCCCGCTGCCAAGCCTCCGAGTTTACATAATTTACTGAAACCCAGGGAGATTAAACCAAGCATTCAAAATGTTGCGCATCAAAAGAGGAACCAGATGGTGCAACGCTTTAGGACATTAATATATCACCTCTGGAGACCTGCATTCAGATGTGACATCAGATACAAACAAAATAAATGTGGTTGGTTCACTCTGCTTTTCTAGATAGCCAAAACACATTTTCAAGGTTTCGTACATTTGCAAAAAAAGTGAAACTAGGAGGAGTTATTTGTCAGCTTCCACTTGTTCTGGGGATGACTGTACATAGTTGGTGGGGTTTAACCTCAGTCAGCAACTAAGTACCACGCAGGCGCTCGCTCACCCTCTCCCCCTGCCCCAGTGGGATGGGGGAGAGAATCGGAAAGGTAAAAGTAAGAGAACTTGTGGGTTGAGATAAGAACAGTTTAATGATTGAAATAAAATATTATGATAACAATAATAAAAATTGTAATGAAAAGGAAAACAACAAAAAGAGAGAGAAACAAAACCCAGGAAAAACAAGTGATGCAACCCCTCCCCACCTGCTGACTGACGCCCAGCCAGTCCCCAAGCAGCAGCTCCTGCCCCCCGGCCAATTTGCCTCAATTTATGTGCTGAGCATGATGTCATATGGTCTGGAATAGCCCTTTGGCCAGTTTGGGTCAGCTGTCCTGGCTGCGCCCCCTCCCAGCTTCTCGTGCACCCCCAGCCTCCTCACTGCCAAGGGCACGAGAAGCTGAAAAGTCCCTGAGTTATTGTCAGCGCTACTTTGCAACAACTAAAACAGCCGTGTGTTATCAACGTTATTTTCACAGTACATCCAAAACACAGTGCTATTGCAGCTACCAGGAAGAAAATTAACCCTATCCCAGCTGAAACCAGGACAATACTGAAAACACAGCGAAGGTTTTACACCATTAACCTCTGCCAGACTGCTTCGTGCTTCAGCATGCCAATGAAACACAGCTCAGTGCAGCAGTGTGCTAGCAGGTATCAGCGACAGTGGAGGGAACAGACAACTCCAACCATTCGTTAATATATACAAGTGCTCACTATTAGTTGTTGAACTTAGCTTAATTGCATATAATTTCTGCTCATTTCACAGCCTGGCAGCATTGACCTCATTCTTGTATTCTGGTTCAGGTTTACACCACTCTGGTTGGCGTTCAGCTTCAATCCAGGTTTCTCCATCCTCACATCCCTCCCAACATGGAGCAGATCCCAGCAGCTCTCATGCTGAAGCAGCCATCCATTCAAAAGGAACAGAACAGGGCTCACATCATTAAGTTTTTATTCAGTAGACTGCCTTTCAATACCTTTGCTATTGCAGTGCTTAGCCGTTAAAAGAAATGGGGAAGAAAACATTTCTTCTAGGGGGAGAGGAGGAGAAGGGAGTAGTTAGTCTTTAAAATGAAGAGAGGGTCACAGAGGGATGTGAACAGACAGCTTTTTCTGAATAACGGCTGCATGCACGCGGTGCTGTTGCTTCCCTGCTGGGTTTGCCTGCTTCATCCTCGGGAGCGTTTCAGACAGAAGGGTTCACTGTATTTCAGCTCACCGTTTGCTCAAGTGGAAGACGACAACTGCAATGAAGAAAAGTTCTTTATGTTCATACACAGAAGAAAAAAAAAAAAAAATCCTTTTACTTTATCAGCTGCGGTTCACAGTCCTTTAAAGCCCACATTTTGGGAAGAGATTCAGTGGCGTAGCAGAATCTCCAAGTAGCAAGCTGGGATCTGATCCTCGACAGCGGCACGATGAGTGTCGCATCCCCAGCGCCCGGGGAGCAGTGGCGGGCCAGGCGTTTGCTGCTGCTGGCGCTGGGTACGCTTCCCTTTATCCTGAGCGTGTATCGCAGCTGGGGAAGCAGAAGCCTGGGCACAGCCACGGAGATCAGAAACCTTCCTCTGAGGGATGAAAAATCTGTATTTTAAAATGATTTTTAAAAATGAAACAGAGGGTACCAGATCCATTATTCTCATTTTCCTTGGAAATACGTCAGAAGACTTCCTTAGGGAAGGATGAGGGAGCAGCCTAGATCAGATACTGAAAGTTACATAAAAAGCTACCTCTAAACCAAGGATTTTCATTAAAGAACACCAAAGGACGGGGTTTTGGTTAGTTTTAAGTTAGGTTCAGGTTTTAGAAAGATTTGTATGACATTCTTTCCGTATATAACCCCATTTTACTGAAATGCCAGCATGCGCCTCAGTAACATGAAATTATTTTTACTGCTGCCCTTTCATCTTTCTCTCGCGCTCGGCTGTGCCTCCTTGGAAGTTTCCGTAGCAGCGAGCTGTTGGTGCCCGTCAGTCCCTCCAAGGCAGTTCCGCTGCCGCAGAGCAGGGCGTTAGGGAAAGCCTCAGCTGAGCATCAAGCTACAAAACTCTGTACGTTAGGTGAGTTTGGTTTCCTTATAGTAAAAAAAAAGTAATTCCTGCTGTAGTTTCTCTTCTCACTCTGTAGTTCTTATGTCGGATGTGCAGTGAGACAACGAGACTGACTTGTAATTCATAGCTTGTGTCATTAGCAAGTTAAAATAATTGGGTAAAGCTGTGAAATCGGCGCTGTGACTTCTTCCCGCTGCCTTTGTCACAATATTTCGGTGACGACTGTGAGACCCGCATGGCAACGCACGGCTGCGGGCCTTTTCTTTGCCGAAAGCCAAGGCCTGCAGCGGCATCCGCGCACCGGGGCGATGCGGTGTCGCCCACTGACCCTCGACCCCGGTTCGGGAGGCACCGTGCGGGCTCTCGGGAGGGAGGCTGGCGGCTTTACCGGGCGCACAGGCCGCTCGGTTCGGTACCCACGGCCGTTTCCATCCCCCTGCCTTCCCCCCCCCCCCCCCCCGCCCCCCCCCGCCCCAGCCCGCCGAGGCCACCCCGGCCCGGCCCCGGTGTTTTGGGTGGGGGGAGGGGGTCCCGCCCGCCTCCGCCGCCCTGCGCCCCCGCCCCGCCTCCAGGGGGCGCCGCCGCCGCGGGGCCCGGGGTGCGCCCTACCTGCTCGCCGCTCCCGGGGACGCGCGCCGCTCCCCGGCGTGCCTTGCGCCGCCGCGCTGCTGTGACGTGTGCGGCGGGCGCGCGGAGGATGCCGGGAAATGGAGTCCGGGAAGGCGGCCTGGGGCCGGGGCAGGCGGTGGGGCTGGGGGTGACGGGGCGGCTCCGGTGGCCGAGGCGGGGCCGGGGGAGAAGGAGAGGCTGCGGGAGGTCTCATTCGCCGGGCGGGATGATCGGTACGGGCAGGCGGAGCGCCCGCAGGCCGGTGCCGGGCCTGCCCCATCCAGGGGCTGGAGTAGGGAGCCGCCCGCACAGGAGCCCCCGGGTCGGCCAGGCTCCCTGCTCCGCGGTGGTGCTGTGGTTGGTTGTGTCAGGAATAGTTAAAAGAAAAAAAAAAGGAAACGCAAACATGTTTTTCTTCTTTACTTCTTTGTTTTATTACATGCGGTTTTGTCACACGCAGGTCGGTCCATGCCCTTTCCCTCCTCAGCCGATGGAGCGGCCCCTTCCCTTCCCGCTGCCTTTCCCTCTGGCCGAGTCCTGCGCCCGTGTCGGCTTCGGCGTCACCTCTTGGAAATTTATCGTTCTGGGTCAATTTTGTAAACTGCATTGGAGCAGCCTGTGAGCTCCCAGGACAAAAAGGACTATTTTTAGGTAGAGAATAGCAAATGTAATCAGTTGATTGGGTGATGCACGTAAATATCGTCAGCGGATAGACAGGCAGCTGCGGTTGCTTGTGCAAGGAGTTGCTCAGGGCAGGTCCTGGTTGATATTCCTTTCCCACAGTGGCCCGGGTTCTGCACTGGTGGCCAGTGGTCAGTGCAGCAGCGGTCGCGCAGGCAGGACATCATCGGTTTGTGGGGAACGGAGCAGTTACGGGATTTGCCCTTAATCAGAGGAGAGCTTGTGTTGCCCGGTCATTCGACTCCTCCACACACGCCGGGAAGTAGCAAAGGATGGCATCTCCGTTATACCTCCCCAGGACTAATGACTGGAGTCATTAATCATAGAATCAGTCGTTTCCCTCCTGCCTCTTCTTCCCTCTTCCTCCTCGCCCCTCCAGCCTTTCTTCCTGACCTCTCCGCCCATCAGACGGGCTCTCAGGGAGCCTGCAGGCTGGCAGCGGTGGCTGGAGGCGGGGGTTTCACTGCCAGACCGTGGCTCTGCTCTGCCCTGGCGTTTCTCGGGGTCTGTCTGTAATGCTGGGTCTGTTCCAGCTCGGCTTTTGCTCGCCCATCAGGAGATGGCTTTATGGGTGGCAGAGACCAGTGTTACCGTGACCCCGTGGGGCTGCACAGCAGATGGGGAAATGTTGGGGCTTGAGGCTTCCTCTGTGGGAGCAGGGAGAAGCCCAGGACTGGGCAGGCGGGTCCAGGGGAACCGTGTGCTTCACACACCGGCAGTGCCGCAGCTCCAGCGCCAGCAGGATCACTGCTGGTCGCAGTGGTACCGGGGCAGTACCCCACAGTCAGCCCTGCTCGGAGGCTGACGTGCAGGTGGAGGTGAGGAGGCTTGGAGGAGCTCGCTGCCTGGGGAGGAGGCGAGCCCTCGCTTAAACCATCTCCTGTAAACCTTGTCTGGGGCCTGTCCGCCTGCGTGCTCGGGAGGGAGCGCGGCGCAGCTGGCGCCTGTGCCGGCAGCTGTGGGGCCGTGCCCAGGCCTTTCAGCGAAGGCTGCGGCATGTTTCCAGTGTCACTTGCTCACTCGCTCCAGCAGCCACCAGCCAGCACTGAGGAAAGCACTAGCATAATGCAGCAATTCTTGCCACCTTCTGCTTTTGGTGGTTTTTTTTCTACTTTTTTCTATTTAGAATAGTTCAGTTGGAAAGAATTTACACCCAACCAGCGATCAGGATCAGCAGTGTAGGCAACAGATGCGCTCAAAGGCAGAGAGAGCAGGTGCAAAGCCTGACCAGGGTTGCAAGAGAAAATGAGTGAGATTTATGATCTCCTGTCTCGCGCTGTGCTTCAGGCCCTGAGCAGCAAACCTCAGTGGGACCCCCCCGGGCACCAGCTGTTCCCTGGGGGTGTTGCTGTGCCCGGGGAGGGGACACGAGGTTCACTCTTGGTTCCTGCCGTCACTAGGAAAACGCGCTTTCAGCCCTTGACGTCTTTTCCAGTGAATAAAAGTGGAGGTAAGCGTTGAACCAGGGTGGTTTGGCGGATTTTGTGAGGAAACCCACAACTGAAAGTGAACAGTGTGAGGAAAAAATGATGGTAGGAGTAAGGAAATAAGCTTTTAATGCATCCTGGGGAGAAAACAAAGGACTCTGGGTTTGGTTAGAAGTGATAACAATGAGCGGGTGATGTTACCCGGCATGCTGGAGTACGGAGCCCCTGTGCCGTGAGGAGGAAGGATGGGGAGGCTGTTCGGCCCGGGACCCCTGTCACCCTGACAGCCAGCTGTCCAGCCAGCAGGGCTTGGTAGATCTCAGACATCCCATGGGAAACGGGTGTGTGGGTGGGCTGGAGCAGGGAGGGAGCTAGCTGCCGATCTGGGTGTTACACAGCAGCTCGTGGGGGGCAGTGGGGACCACGCAGGGCTCTGCAGAGCTGCGTCCTGTGATAGAGCGAGCTCACTGGTGATGCCTGTACTGTCCCCTTTTACAGAGGTTTATCAGCGGTCTCTAAAAGCCCTTTTAGCTTTTTTCCTTCGTACCACAGGCTCCCAAGTCTGTAAATATCTCATGTGAAGCTGAGGATACTGCAGAGCCCACCCGGCCAACCTGCAGGCAGAGGAGATGGTCTGCCTCCGGATTTCTCCCGGCCGGTACCTTTGGGATCAGCCCCAGGGCAGAGGGGTCACTCCTGCTGCTGAGCCACGAGCCCCTTGGTGCAGCTCTCTGGCCACTCCTTGCGGTTGAGCGTCAGGGGACTGGGAGTCTGCAGGGCTCTGTGTTTAATTGGGTTAGGTTAATTGGCTGGGAGCAGCGGTCAGAGCATCACGGGGAGATGGGGGTTTGCAGCCGGAGGCTGACCAGGGGGCAGAGGCAGGTGGGCAGCTGGCAGCGTGGGCCTCTCTGGACATAACGAGGGGAGAAAAGGAGTCACAAACTGTCATGTTCATGAGATCATCATGTGTTGTCACTCAGGGGTGTTACACAGCAGACTCGCCGTTCCGAGGCGTGGGGCTCCCCGAAGGATGAGTGGTCCCCGCAGAGGGGCTGTGGGTGACAGCGGCAGAGCGAGCGGTGGCGGGGTCTCCAGCCCGGGGTCTCCAGCCTGGGCTGTCCAGCCCGGGGTCTCCAGCCCGGGAGCCATCCTCCCGCGGTGCCACGAGAGGGCAGCAGGTCCTCACGGACCGCCCTGGCCACAACTGCCCCTCAGCCACGCCGTGACCGGGCCCCACGCCGCCCCACGGGGGGCTCAGCGGAGGTGTCCCACGGTTGCTTGCAAGCCGCAGCATGCACGCTTCGGGGGTCTGTCCTCGCGTGCTGCATCCCTCCCGGATAGGCTGGAGGCATGCCTTCGCCCAGGCTTTCCCAGCAGGATGTCGTACCACGGGATGGCTGCGTTCCCCAAAAGACAGGTAGCGGTTCCTAGGTGAGCCCACGCGTGAGCCCGGGGATGCGGGTTTGGCACAGCCGGCCTGAGCCGCTGCTGGTACGGCATTTCCCGGGCAGCGGCGGGGGCTGGCACCACGCTTCGTGCACACGTAGACGCGTGTGACGGAGGAGCACTGCTGGCTGCCCCCGACGTGGCTCCCACGTTTGCCCAGCAGCAGCATTAAATCCGCCCAGGCTCTTCACAGACCTGTTGGTTACCACACTAATATCTCACTGCTAGAGAAACTCCCAGGCAAACACATCTATTGATTTTCTTTCTAACTCCTTTTCAATGGATTTACCAACAAGCGGGGTGTTATTCCACCAGGGAACAAATGGGCAGCCTGTGCCAGCAGATGTGTGTCAGATGTAAACCCCCTCCACGCTCCCTGCGGTGGCACTAGGTCTGTCCAGCCGTAGGGTGCTGTAGAGGGGAGGTGGACCAGAATTAAATCTTCCTTGCATGAAATGCAAAACCCAAAACCTGAGCAGCCGGTCGATGTCAGTGGGATGAATGTGCTGAGCCTGGAGGAATCCCCACCTGGGTCTCGTCCTTCCGTTCCCTCTATGGCTTCTGCTGGAGAGCCTTCTCCTCTCCTTGTTCCAAGGTTTTCTGCTGTTGAGGAGCTACCACATCCTACCCCGATGTGGCTGCATTCTTATGGTAAGTGGAGTGATTCCTAGTTTTGGAATGACTTGGGATCTTTTGGAAGAGGCACTGTGTAAGATGCTGGACCACTAGCAAACCCATCATCTCCTTGGAGCTCTCAAGACAAAATAGCCCTCCGATACAAAAGGATTAGGTATTATGCTTTTGTTATTGTTACAGCAGTGGTGTTATGGTGCTTCCCTCTTGTCCAGGCACTAGGAGGTGCTGCTGGTAATGCTGGAAGCGTTTCCCCACATCTGCAACTGCTGCATCCTGAGTGGGGACCCCTGCGCACCGTGCCGGCGGTCACCTCGTGCTGTGGGTTTATTAAATCCTGGTGGAGCACAGGGATGCAGCCAGGCACCCCGGCAGGCGAGCGGTACCTCTGCACACTCTGTGCTGCTCACCCTCCCTTTCTTACGCAAAGCTTGACGCTTAGCGGAAGGCTGTTATTTTATTTGTTTTGTTGTGTTGTTGGTGGTTTTTTTTTTTTAAATACATATTTCAGACAAACAAACAAACTAATAACTCCCACAAGTTGCCGTGATGTGTCTAACCACATCCGCGGTGCTGTGCTTCCAAACAGATGTTGCCAGGATTTGACTGAGTTGCCAGCAGCGTTAGCGAAAGCATGTTCAGATGCAAGGGCTGATAAGGAATCCCTCCTTCCTCGCTGCTGCTACGCTGCAGCCCCTGCAGCCAAACCTCCTCCTCCTGGCAGAGCGGGACCTTTGGAGCACCCTCACAGCGGTCACCTGCAAAACCCTTCCCTGGGAGTGAAGGAGAAGCTTTGCAGGAACAATCCGAGTGCCCTGGGAGGTGATCCAGTTTTTCATGGGGCTCGTGCAATGTGGACCTGAACGCTAAAGCTGGGTTTCCTTGCTCTGGACTGGCCCTAGCATGCGGTGAAGACGACAGGAGTGTTTCTGTTGGTTTCACTGACAGCTGGAGGTGGCATTGCAGGGTCTGCTTCTGATTCTCTCCAATCCAACAGCGAAAACGTCTTTTGATTTCATCAGGAATAGAGTTGAGCTGCTCGTGTTTTTGTTCGAGAAGAAGCCCGTCAGATGGGCCTCAGCGCTGACGAACGCTGTGCAGTAACCAAGTAATAAAAGCCAGACCGAGCCTCCAGGAATACGAGGGGTTTCTCCAGTTCACTGTCGGGTTTGCCGTGGCGAGAGCGGGCTGGCCCCCGAGCCCCCTCTTTGCGTGCAGGCAGCTGAGCAGCTAACCAAAACTCATCTCAGAGGTGGGAGAGAGGGAGATAGAGGGGCCTTGATCCCTTCTCGTGGGGCTACTGTTGCGATGGCAGGTCCAGGAGTAAGGGAGTGTCTTTGGGTGGAAAATACCTCCCAGATCTGAATAACTTCTCTGTGAGATGCCATGAGCGGTGGGTGATGTGAGTGGGAAGAGAAGGAAGCATGATCTCCATCAAGGACATCAACAGGACATCGAAATACATTTCTAGGGACCAGTGCAGTCCTGAAGGCACCTGGAGTTGATGCTTTCCACCCCTTGAGCAAGCAGATGAGGAACACCAGTCATCCTCGCTGCCTCTTCCCCAGCTCTGGAGGAGCTGGCTCACAAGCAGGGTGTGCAGCTGGCACCCTCAGATAGGTTTTAAGAGCAGAAATGGGGTGATTATTTTGTTAGGACTGTACTTAAGCCCCTAAAGCTCATTCCACAAAAGCTACCAGGAATTGCTATCCAGTGCTGATGACTTCCAAGTGCTCATCTGGATAAGAGCTGGCAATTTGGCAGTGAAGCCCGTCTCCCTCTGCTGAGCCGCGTCCTATTTCATTTTCTTCCTTTGGAGTTGTACCCAGAGCCTTTTCGGTACAAGGGAATACTTTGGATCCCTTGCCAGCACACTGAACCAGTAAGCTGGGCTGCAGTAACCCCTTACATCCCCAGGAAGCCACTCTGCAAAGCGACTGCAACTGCTGGCAAGCCTGCCATGAGTCACCAGGCTCCACGGTTAGTCTTCTGCTGCTGAGAACCTGGCTGCTGTGGAAGGGCAGCTGCACTACTCACACAGTTTTCTACCTTAATTTATTTGCAGACTTCTACTCTTCCCCAGGGTGGACGCTGGAGAATGGCCCCCCTTGTCTAGCCCACCATTGGCAGGGAAGCCGTGTCCTCTCCTTCCCCAAGGTGACATGGCTGGTGGAGCGCTGCTGCTCAGAGCTTCATCTGTATTCCTGGATGGGGCAGCCAACGCAAACACTTGAGTCTCAGCTCTTACAGCTGCATCAGCTGGGGTTGTCCCTCGGCACGGGGGAAGAAGTACACAGCAGATAGCTTGGAATGGAGCCTCCAACAAGGCATTCCCAGAGCAGTGCTCCAGCGGCTGGACCGTGCTGCCCAGCCAGCCTGGGCTGTCTCCAGATCTTCGTCCAGATGTTGGTGGAAGCCTGTATGTGTGATTTGAACAATGATGTTCAGAAAGCCTTTTTAGAAAGGCTTGAAACTGTGTGCCGCATCTCCAGTCAAGCCTTGGCTAAGCTTAGGCTAAGCCATAGATGAGTTAAGGACACATCCAGGCATTTGATGCTCGTGGTCTGTAATTCTCAGCTATAAAGCCAGTAATTCAGGAAGAAAGGTTTGATGTCCTATTGCCAGTGAGATAACTGATTCCACTTTCTCTTCAGCTCTATGTTCATGTTCTCCCTTAAAGCATGGCTCCAAAACTCCCTTCCCCATGGAGGACTGCTGAAATTACTGCTTGAGCTCTGGTGAAGAAGCTTTGTGGCCCAGAAACATCATTGTCATCTCCTTCTTTCTCTTCTAAACATAGTTTAGTAGCAATGTTAAAAAAAAAAATATTACTCTTACCAAGAAGTGAGCAGAGGCTCATGGTACCGCCTGTAGCTTCACTCTTTCTGAGCCACCCAGTTTATCATGTTTTCAGGGCTTCCCCTTACAAGGCTTGAACTTGCCTGGAGCTGCTCTTCCAGAGAGATAATCTCTCCAAGAACCAGCTCCAACTCTTGTTTCCCATGTCTCTGTACACCAGTGTCTCCCTAGACGTTGAGACATCTCCTCACAACCCTGTTTTAATTTATCTTAGCAACTGCCCCCCTTTAATCCCACTGAAAGATGGGTTGGTTGGAATTTGCTCATTCTCCCCGTGACAGCTTTGATCCTGCGCGCAGAAGTGTTCCCTGACAGGCAGACAGCAGGGAAGGGCTGTCCCTAGCCTGAAGGGCTTCAGGAGTCATGAATGAATACTGTGTTTACTTGTGTTTCTAATTGACTAGTGCCTTGCCAGATCAGCTGCATGTCGCTGCAAGCCAAGGGCACTGAGACAATCCTCGTTCCTCTGCAGCTCCTTCTTGGGACTGGGAAGTTGTTGCTGGAGGCAGCGGCCATCCAGCTCGTGGTGTTGGGAGCCTCATTCAGGTATAAGATGGAGGAAGGCTTTTCTTCTCTAGGCCCATCACCAGGCTGTGAAGGTTGGGCCTTCCTTCTTAGATCAACCCAAGCGGAGTGTCTACAAATAAAGAGTTTAAATAGAAGTGTACAGGACAAAGATGGGAGTCCTGTCTCCTTTGCTCAGGGTATCACCAGGTGCAATGCTTTCCTTGTCCTTAGCGAGCATTTGGACCAAGGCAGAGCAAGGTAAAGCTCTCCAGGTTTGTTGCCCTCTACTTAAGACCACCAGGAAGTTTCACAATGGCTTTCAAAGGCCTGAATATTTCCTGAAAGCAGAGTGTTGACAGCTTGGTTTTGGTAACGCCTCTGTCTGTTCCCTGTGTGGTGAGTTTGTTCCAGTAGCCGCTCATCGCCTCTGCCGAGGGGCTTCATCCCACCACGGAGTCTCCTTGCAGCTTCCTTTGGGTCCCTCTCAGTGCCCTGGATAATGTGTCACCCAAAAGAGAAACCTCAGGACCACAGGGACTAGAGAAGGCTAGTGCTGGGGCAGGGGTGAGGACACTCAGCTCTTTGACCTGGTCTCTCTGGGGAGGTTTCTCTTTGGCAGGGAAGATATACTTGGGTGGTTTTCTTTCATCTTGGCGTGCAGAAAGTGAATATGCAAGTTACAACAAAGAAGGAGAACGTGGTCAGTTCTTTTACTCTAGAATTGCTTGTCTGGAAATACTCACACTGTCTACCCATTCCCAAGCAGTGACATGAAAGTCCTGGTTTTCTCCTTCTCTCCTTGACCTTTCTGGTTTCCTGCTCCCACCTGGCCTACACCTTCAGCAGCTGCGGTTATCCTGGCTGCAGCAAGTCTGAGTTTGGGAAGACAGCTGTGCTGAGATTTATTTAATGTTATTTGGTTTCTTCCTTCTCCCTAAACCAGAAACAACTGAGCTTGGGAACAAGAAGGAGTTGAAATCCATGCCCTTCATCACCTATCTCTCAGGCCTGCTGACAGCACAGATGCTGTCTGATGACCACCTCATCTCAGGTGTGGAGATTCACTGCGAGGAGAAAGGGCGCTGCCCATCCACTTGCCATTTGTGCCGGCGCCCCGGCAAGGAGCAGCTCAGTCCTACGCCGGTTCTGCTGGAGATCAACCGCGTGGTGCCTCTGTACGCTCTGATCCAGGACAACGAAACCAGGGAGGTGAGTGAGCCGGTGATGGACCAGCTCCACCGCTATGGTCCTGCCTTGATCACCTCTCAAGTCTGCCTTCCTCAGTCTCTGCGTAAATGTTGGGTTTCCCAGATTAGGGCAGTGTTTTTGTGTGCGTGAGGATGTTCAGGAGGAATAACCATCCCTCTGGGACAGTCCCACAGCCACAGGAGGTCACTGTTACTCCAGGAGGGATAAGCCAAGCTGGAGGTCACCCTTCCCTGGGGCTGGGCTCCTCTGCCTCCTGCAAGAACTTCAGTGTTAATCCTATGGAGATTGATTTCCCACTTTCTCGATTTGCTGCCACCCCCCACCCCATCCGCAGCCCTCTAACCCCAATTCCAAGTCCAAAAATGACAGACCTGCTTAAAGTCACTTATTAGCACCGAGCCTGCACTTGATTAAGATGCCTGGAGCGAGCCAGCGCGCAGCAGCTGTGGGTGGGACGTGGAGGGCTGCAGGTCGGGAAGCAATGCTAGCACATGGAGGTGTGACCACCAGGAATGAAGCTTCATCTGCTTCCCAGATCCACAGGCAAGAGAGCCCCCGTGCTTCTGTTGGCCCCCAAATCCCTTATGGAGACTGTCCCTCCTTGTCTACCTCTTGATCTTATTCCTGCTTTCCCATCTCTCAACCCTCCTGGTTCTTCCATGCAGCCATGCCTGACTTCCATACCTCAGTTCCTCTCTCTTTCCAGCTCTTTTCCCCAAACTCCCTTTCTCCCACTATTTTCTCATCCTGCATCCTTTTCCCACCCATCCCAGCTCTTCCCGCTGGGCAGTTCTTGTGTAGACATTGACCTGCCGTTATCAGCGTGTCCAAGGCAGTGCTGGGATGAGGCGTGAAAGATACAGGGAGAGCAGTGGGAAGGTTGGTTTCCTTCAGGTAAAAAAGACGCGCTTCCCAGCAGCAATCTACCAGAAGATGGTTCCTTTTGGGGTACAGGAGGTGCCTCCTTGAGGCACCTCCTTGTCCTGGGGAGCTGGAGCCTGCGTTCCTCCCGCAGCCTCCCTCCCTTGGCTCCCGTGGAGGGCTGGCCCCGTCAGCTGCAGCTGGAGGACAGCCCGCATTGTGCTTTCTGCCGAGGCGCTGGGAAGAGCAGCAAACAAGCACGCAAACAAACAAAGGCAACCCGACGAGAGAAGCCCCGGTTGCCTTCCAGAGGGCTGCATTCCGTGCATCTCTCCTCCTCTTCCTTCCTCCACCTGCTTCCCCAGCAGTGGAGGGGCAGCCTGGGGAGCCTGTCCATGCGAGGGTGCTGCGTGTGTCTGCCCCCCCTGCACCCCAGGGTGCTCTCCATCAGCGGTGCTGGGGTTGGAGGTGGCAGGGCGAGGGGTTTGGGCTGCGGCAGGACAGAGGGTGCTGCCGGAGGGGGTGCTGAGGGGACACTGGGAGCTGGACAAGTCACCTTGCTCCATCCACAGTGGCAAGTCCTGGGGTGGGGGGTGAGTGGGTGCACGCTGTCCCTGACCCCCAGTGTGCAGCTGGACTGGGTCTTGGTTTGGCTTCTCGATGTCAGGCCCTCTCATCCCCCCGTCCGTGCAGCCCATCCCAGGCCACCCCCATCCTTGCAGCAGCAAGACACAGGGAGTGCGTTTTGCCTTCCCTATCCCTTCTTCTCTTTCCTGCCCATTCCCATTCCCTCAATGTGAATCTCTTGTCTTGCATCAGCCCCAGCACCTTCATTTTCCCTTCTTGTTCACTTCCTAAACCTTCATCTGATCCGCTGTCCTGCTCCCTCCATCCCATCCTCCCCAGCTTGCTTTCACCCTTCTCTCCATCAGCCTTTTTCCTGCAGGATATTTATTTCTCTCCCTCTCCTCCCCCTGCTGCCCTTCAGCCCCACAGGCAGGGACGAGTTCTGGTGCGTGGGGGCCGTAATCCACCGTTACTGGAGGGGCTCGCTGCCACCACGGCACAAACCTCCGCTCTTGGCATCGCAGGTTTGCCAGCGAGCCTGGGCTGGACAGAGCTGCACCAGCCTCTCTGGAGGAGATGGAGCTGATGGTAGCCCTGCCCATGCCAGGAGCATCTTGTGTACGGTCTGGATGCTGAAATGCCGTTTTTTGGCATCAAGCAGGAGGCCTGGGGGGTCCCAGGTGCTAGCAGAGCGGCATTTGGCTGTGGCATAAACAAGATTTGCCGATGCCTGGGCTGAGCCGAGCCCTGCTCCTGCTTTTCCTCACTCGTGTGGGTGATTCTCAATCATACAGCAAATGCTGAGCTTCTGGGAAGCGCAAGCAGATCCTGGTTCCCCCACAGTGTTAATGAGTGTAAATAATGACGACCTTTCTCTTTGCATGTGTGTCCATTATATACGTGTGCAGAGAGAAAGCAAGGTGGTTAATGAGGCGGGTACTGGCATCTCTAAACTTTGCTGAAAGTTTTCCCATATCAGCCCAGCAGCAGGGATGAGGCAAGACACAAGTCAAGACATCTTACCCACTTCAGGATTTGCAGGTTTTTTTAGTAAATTTGTCTTTTTATTTGCTCAGTGCGGTGACTTACGTGCTTTTTAAAATTTTCAGCTGCTGCACAGCGCAAGGTTGGGTTCTGGGTTGCTGATGACCTTGCCAAACCCTGGGTGCTGGGGTTTCAGTTTCCATGCCGGGTGTCTGCCTTGAGCTGATTTGTGTTTTTTCTATGCATGCATTTCAGCTAAAACTGACCATTTCCAAAAGGGAGATTAGGTGAAAATAGATTGCTTTGCCCCTATAAGTTGGAAAACTCTTTACGTCCATGTGATTGGGAACTACTGGTTTCTTCTTGCTTTGAAGCAAGGACTTGAAATTTAGAATGGCTCCAGGATGCAGGATTTGCCTTTTGCTGCCCAGGGAATGTTTGTTTGGAGGCATTTGTGCTGTGAGCTTAGGGGAATTCTCAGCGGTGTGTTTCCGGCTGGGGTTTGGTCTGTCCCCCAGTCCTGCCCAAGCATCGCTCCTGCTCCCAGCAGTGGGGAGGAGCAGCGTACTGGGTGCCCGGGGCAGGGCTCTGCTGGTTATTGATGGCCTCTCTTTTCCTTCTTGCATGCTATGAGAACTCTACAGATTGAGCCCCTGCTGAGCGATGTTTCCGTTTCCCCCCCTGGTTTAGCAGCGTTGGTCAGAGAACCTGCGTGGTCGCTGACTGCTGCAGCCTGGCTGGGGACTTTGGCAGTGCTGGGGTGGACAGGGAGCTTCCCAGGGTCCAGGAAATGTGTTTGGAAGTCCAAGCACCTTTAGAAGGGCTTTGTTGAATGGCTTTTTCCTAGCACCTATGGCTGGTGTCGTGAGATTAACCTAGTCCAAGGAGGCTTAAGCGCTGTTGCTCTTCAGTCCAGATGCTCACAACATGAGTTAAGAGATGTAAAGAGATGGAGAAGCTGTGACCTTGGCAGTGACTTCTCTGGATGTCTCTGGAACCTGTGTCTTATTTTGGTCGATGCCATCTGCCCACATCTCTCTTCTGTTTCCCTTGTGCTCTGCCACGGTGTGGTCAAAGCAGTGGTCTGGGTCCAGGTTAAGCTGGAGGAGATTCTCCACTGCAGGACTGTGGAAGAAACCTCCACCAGTGTCAGCGGCTGGCCAGGCTCAACAGCAACGAGCTTCTGTCTGTTGTGGGAAGGTGAGCCAGGCAGCTGACCCTGAGAGGCACCAGGGGAGTGGGGATGCTCTGCTTCCCCTCTCCTTCCCACTGCCAGCATCGGCCTGGGGAGCGGCACCAAGACCTGGAAGATTTGGTGCATCTGGAAGCACCTTTGACGGGGATGCCCGCGCATGTGGCAGGGGCCACAGGGCAGCTGTGGTCAGCAGTGAGGAGGAAAGGGGCAGGCATGTTGGGCAGGGTGGTCCCTCCTGTTTGTGATCTGTTCCTTTCTCCAAAAAAAACCCAAAACAAACACAGAGTCACTCCCCCGGAGCTCGGCCAGCTGCGGAAGTGCTTAGAGGGTGGTGTGGCGAGGGGGTGCGGGTAAGGGGGGCAGGAGAGATCCATCTCATTCCTGGTGGGAAATGGACTCAAACCCAGAGGGTTGATGTCGCTTTTCCTCCTGGATCCAGCTGGTCTTCGTGCCCTTGCTGCTCGCCTGCTCCCATGGCTGTATCTCAGCAGAGTGCAAAGCGTCGCCAGTTTTGATGTCCTCTGTTCTTGGTCAGGTCTCGGGGGTCAAGGTTGTCTCACACTGGCTGTTGGTAAGGCACTGGGCAATGGAGCCGTGCCCTGGCTGTGTGCTTGGAGCACTTTGCATTTGTACCAGCCCCAAATTACCAGGATTTAGGTCTAAAGCACCTACATGGCCCGAAGGGTGAAACGTGTCCGCAGTACCTCCGTCGCTACCTGTCCCTCAGGGCCGTGAGGAGCCCACCCTTGTTTATAGAATCATAGAATCATAGAATCATAGAATGGTTAGGGTTGGAAGGGACCTTCAAAGGTCATCTAGTCCAACCCCCCTGCAAGGAGCAGGGACATCCTGTTTGTGCGGGCTGGGGTCATTGTTGCAGCTCTCCAGCCCTGGGCAAGGAGATGGAGTACCCAAGTGTGCTGCTGGTGCTGTGACCTCCCTCTTTGGTGTTGACGTTGCCCTTGAAGGGCAGAGCAGATGAAAAAGAGCACACCTGAGAAATCTGGTACCCCAGGAGCCTGGCGCTGCTGCTTCGAGACCCTGTGCTCCCACAGCAGGAGATTGCCATGTTGGACATCGTCTGGGCTCTGCTGCTGGCTTTGAAATCGCAACTGTTCATTGGAGAGGGGCCCTTGGCTCTGTTGGGTGAACATTGTCCATGTGGCCATCCCAGTTCAGCCCATGGGGAAGCAAACATCCATAGGTGGAGAGTGGAGTTGTGCCTGGAGGAGACCGGTCCTAGGCTTTAGCAAGACCAGGAGAAACATGACAAGGAGGGACAGAGCAATGGAGGCAGAGGCTGGAGAAGTCAAATTGGACTGATTTCTCAGGGACGAGTTTGGCTGTACCCCTTCAGTCCCATTCAGGAGGGCAGATACCTGGGCTCTTCCCATCGCCGTGTATCCCAGGGCTGGTTCCCCGATGTCCTCTGCCCCTCTGGGCCTGGCAGGAGGAGTGTGAGGATTTGCAGGATGCTATGGGGGTGGAGAGAGAGGCGTCCACGAGCCCACGGGCCCTCTTTGGCCCCCGTACGGCATCCGATGGCAGAGCTGCTGGAGAACAAGGATCCTCCCTGCGCGTACGCAGCTTCCCCAAAGCAGCCCCTGCCGGCGTGCAGAGCCGCTGCCAGGGATTTCTCCTTCCACCGCCAAAGCTGAAAGGGAGCCAGGGCGAATGGGGACAGCGTTTGTGTTGTTGAGGTGAAATTTTTTTGTTTTGGTCTGGGGTGTGTGGGTTTTTCGTTTGTTTTCGCTTTGTTTTAATATCTGCTAATTGGCCCTCGTCCTCCTCCTCCTCACGCACTTGAGCATCCTGCTGCAGCTCCAGCCCACATCCGACTCGCGTTACCGGGGAAGAATAGCCGCATTGTAACCGCCCCGGCCGTGCTAGAATGGGGAGCTTTGTAGCCGAGGTGTGAAAGTGGAGCCGGCTCCCCAGGACGGGACTCTCGCTGCGGCGCGAAGGCTTTTATTTCCCCTGCTGCCAGGTTTTACAGTGTCCTCTGCTGCTCCCTCCGATCCCATAAATAACAGAAACCAGGATGCTGCCCACCCTGGGTCCCTTCCAGCACCCTGACCTTTCCAGCAAACCGCTGCTTGTGCCTTCCCAGGATGAAGTGCTGGTGATCCTGCTCCCCGGGGACGGCAGCCGGAGGCGGGGAGGGTGTGAGCAGCACAAGATGAGATCACCTGCCAACAGCAACCAGCAGCAGGGAAACTTCATCCTCCTTTGCTCTGAACCTGGAGCAGACTTTCAGACGCGAACTGCAAGATCCTGGAAAGAGTCTCTGGCCTGGGAAATCCTTAGTTTTCCTCCTCTTTTTTTTTTTTTCCCCTCCTCCCAGAGATGTCTAGACTAAGGAGCAGCATTCATCTCCTGTGAATGGCACAGAGCATTACTGGAAGGGCACGGCAAGCTTTTCCTCTAGCCACCCACCATGGTAGCATCCCATTCAGGCTGCAAAATTCTTTCTTGAGCCTGCATCCCATAGTTTTCTCCTTGATGAACAGTCAGTATTGCTGTGCTAGAGCACAGCAGCATCTAGGAGCTCTGGTCCGTGGCCCTGTTGTGTTGGGTGCTGCATGGGGTGGCATCACTGGGCGACCGAATTTGCCCCCCTCGCTGGGCAGCCCTCCGCCTCCTCCCACTTGCCCGCGCTCCAGGGAAGGTGGTGGTGGCATGCAGGGACCATCTCCAGCCTGCAAACAGGGAAGGAGAGAACATCTCCGTTCGCTGCTATGTCTGTGGATGCAATGCAGAGCCTGTCTGCTGGCAGGACCCAGCCTGCTTCCACTCTTCTTCCCTTCCTTCTACATTTGGAAGAAAAACAAATAAGCAAAGACCAGGGGAACAAGTGCAAAACCCAAAATGTACCAAATTGCCATGTTTTCGGTCAACTCTGGTATCTCCAGCATGTCTGTGTCCAGCCTGCATGCTCATTTGTAGTTATCTTTTCATTTCCCTGTATTTCCTTTCTAATTTTCCCAGAAACTGAGGTGTGCATAGCAACCATGAAGAAACCTAGACTCAGAGAAACAACTGAGCCAGATTTTCGTGTCTCTGTCAGCCGTAGAGAAGACCAGATGTTCACAGATAGGCGCCCAACGCGTGCCCTTCCCAGTACCCCATCTGGACACACCAGCCTCTGCTGCGCATGCCGAGTCCTGCAAGTGCTGATCTGAAAGGTTCCCTCACATCCTACAGTTTTCCTCTCCCGGGATGTCAACAGAAAACCCACGGTCAGAAATAACAGAAATCAGCCAGGTCTAACAGAGGACAAAGGAAATGTTCTTCTGTGTTCTGTTGCGGAGCGTCTAAGCTATAAAACAGGGCCAAATGGCCTCCCTCTGAGCACAAATAACAACAGGAGAAAGATCCATACGCAATCGCGTGGAGGATAAATGTGCTTAGCTGATCATTCATTTCCCTAATATTTTTTTTATGAATAGGCTTAACTTACAGTAAGATGGGACTTTATGGTCCTGTAAGTCTTGCTGGTGTCAGAACAAATGAACTAGCCATCCTGTGGGGGAGCGATCAATCTGGTATATTTGTGTGTATGGGTGTGGGGAGTCAGACCTATTATACCTTTAAGAGCAAATTAGATGCTGTTCCTGTGATTCATAATGCTATATATCTAATGGCATGACTCGTCATCTAGAAAATAAACGTTTCGAGCCAGTTTCTCATCTCATAAATTTCCCCTCTGGCACTGAAGGACGTAAACTGAATGGGCTGACTCACAGGGAAACAATACAATTTGGATACATTTAAATGAAAGATAAAATTGCCTTAGGGCACAGAGGGGCGTTGAGATGCTGGGGAGCGGTTGGCAAGCACACGACGATGCTCTCCCATCCCCAGCGGGCAGGGCTGCTCCTGGGAAGCCCTTCACCCTTCCAGAGCCTGTTGGGTTTTCCCAGCTCAGTAGTTTGGTGTCACCACCATGGCGAAGCACCTGGTGAGGAGATGGTTGTGTTGGAGATGGTCATCTTGTTGTATGTTCTGTCTGCTGGCAGCGAGGAGAGCGTGTGCTGCAGGTTTCCGAGTGTGGCGGCAGGGAAGGACAGGAGATGTGGAGGTGCCTACTCCAAGTCACGAGGAGAAGGTGGTCCTCCACTGCAGACCAGGGAGGTCCCTCTGCTTTCCCATCTGCAGCTCTCCTGAAGGCTGCAGCTGCCTATGGGATGGGACTCAGCACGTTCGCTGCATCCTTTGTGCGTTGCTCTTGGTCTTCCTGTGCTGTTGGGCTCCTGATTTCAGTGGCAGGGGAAGGCAGCTTCGACTGCTGGTCTCTGCCGGGGCCTGACCAGTGCAGCCAGGACCAGGACCAGGCCGGGGGAGGTGAGGGAAGGAAGGGTGGGCTGTGTGTGAACTACAGCAAGAGCTGTCCCTGGCTTCAGGGTTGGGAGGGCCTCAGTGTCCTCGAAGCTCATGGACCCTCTGTTTGTCCTGAAGCTTCTGCGGAGCATCTGTGTGTCCCCACAGAGCAGGCTCGTGTCCCCACGGAGGGTGTAGAGCCTCCTAAAGTGATGGTGAACATCTTTGTGCAGGGAGCTTCATCCTTCTTTTTGCGTGGTCTTACCCACTTCCCCCTCATCAGTTCTCTCTTGGCACTTCCCCACCCTTTAACACACGCTCCCTGGCACTGGTGGGAAAATCCTGGAAACCACTGGCTCGAAATCCCACTGGAAAGTGAGGGAGAGCGAATCCGGGCTGCCCGGCCACCCCAGCTCATCCCTGACGTCAGCCGGCTGCTGGAAATGGGACGGAGGCGGCAGCCGGCACCGGGGACCGACCGTGCTCCCAGTAACCCGGTTAGCGCACGGAGGTGTGCTCGCCTTAATGAGTGCAGCTGAAGGACGCATCGATTAGCTAACCTCGTTTGTGCGAAGGCTGACACAAGGCAGATGATGGCCGGGTACCTGCAGGATCTAATTAAAATGTGCACGAGGCCGGGCAGGCAGAGCGGAGGGGATTGCTCATCCAGCCTTGCCGTCACCAGCGGAAAAAAAGCAAATAGGAGGGAATTGACTATTGGATTTGGCTGAAGGACATGGATGGGGAGGGTGGGATGTCCTCCCTGGGCTGGGGATGTGCAGGGAAAAGCTGGGTTAGGGGCGTGCAGAGGGATGGGGTCGGGGCTGGGATGGGGTGACAGCGGAACGGTGCCATCGGTGTGACGCTGTGGCTCTTCCAGGGATCACCCCACGTGTGTCTTCACCCACGGCACCTGTCTGTGCACACAGGTACCCCCAACACACGTATTTATCCTGCTCCCTAGGGATAGCACGTGCCTCCCCATCCGTCTCCACCGCTTTCTGTTTCTGTCCTGCACAGCCCCGCCGCTCTCTACGGAAGCGGATCTGCACCCGTTTATCCCTGTGTCAGATAAACTCCTCTCTGTCTTCCCTGCTCTCCAGTCACTTTACAATGCCCTTTCCAGCCCACCGCTTCGATTACATTCTAAAGAACAAAATAAAATAACGTCACATTTTCTCTTTTTCACATGTTTTTTTCCTTCCCTTTTTTTTTTTTTTTTTAATTATTTTCCCTTCTGGAACAGTCCCAGTTTGTAAATGCCTGGAAGCAGAAAATGTTTCAGCCGCGAGAGCCTCGAGGCGCCTTGTTAAAGGTGCTGGGGGTGTTTGGGGAGGGCGACAAAACCCCGGACAATGGGAGCCCTGACATCAGGCGCTATTTTTACCTCCTCTTTTCAGAACCCTCCCTGGGATGGCGCTTTTCCTAGAGTTTTCTGCTAAATGCCGCGGCCGCTGGAGCCGTCCCTGTCCTCCTCAAAGGGCAGGTTTTTATCTTTTAGGCGTAACCTGGCAGCGCGGGCGGTATCGCCAGGGCCAGGCATCCGCAGGCGGCTTTGAATGGGCGGAATCGAGCCGCCGCGAGCCGGGCTGCGCGGGGGCTGGCAGCCAGGCTGCTGTACGTGGATGAGGACCCGCGAAGGCGTTTCAGCCCCGAAATGGGCCTTTTAAAAGGTCAAAAGCGTGACAAAGAGGTTTGTTTTTAGCGGATGGAGTTTTGATGTTATTCTAGCGTGGCGTCATGGCTTCGCAGGGTCGGGTTGAACGTTGGCCGTGTGTGTGTGGAGGGAGAGATGCTCTTTTCTGAGCTGGAGGTTTAATTAGGCAAAACGTAGCAGGAAAAACCACCCCAAATCCATGCAGTCTGCACTACAGCAGGGTACGGAGCGAGGGATGCCCTGTCCTGCAGCGTGGGGACCAGTGTCGAGCACCCCAAGCAGCGGGATGAGCACAGGGAAGACACCGCGGGGTTGGGAGCTCCCAAACCTGGAGGGCTTCGGGAATTCAGTTGGTGTTTCAGCCTCAGAGCCCAGCGGATGAGTGGCTGTTATTCCAGGGATGCACTGGGATCATTAGGAGCGGTCAGGAGTGCTCCTGGTCAGGCTGTGGGGAGACTGCCTGGCTGGGGAACACCCTGCAGGTATTTTACAGGATTTTCTTTTTTTCTTCCAGGTGCTGCTATTTCACTTGTATGTATTCCTTATGCAAGTGAACAAAGCAGCAGTTTGCTTGCAGGAGGGCAGCTCACACGAGTAACAAACGTTTGAGAAAGCTGGAAGTTTCTGTGTTGTTGGGGACGTAGGAATTGCTTTGTTCTTAGTGGGGACAGGAACAGCCATGGGATGGGCGGGTGGAAGAGGAGCTTCATTGTGCACAGCAGCAGCATAAAGGTGCCCTGCGTACGATGTCCAGTGTCACAAAGGGGCTCATGTTTGTGTTTCTTCAGTCCAGCTTCAAGCAGGACTTCATGGCAGTCCTCCATCACAGGAGATCTCCTCTGTGTGAGGCATCGTGCAGACACTCCCTGATGAACCAGTGTCGCTTGTTCCGCGAGAGCTGTGGCACGGGGAGGTGAAGGGACTTGCCTAGGGCCATGTCGAGAGTCAGTGGCGGAGCTGGGGAGGACCCCCCTGCCCCAGCTGATTCCCAGTCCCCAGGCTCGGTGCACACACACTCCTGACGCTCAGCGCCGCGCGGCCCAGCCGCCGGCTGGATTGCACCCAGTCCTTAGCGCACGTGCTCACGCTTTTTTGTTCTCACATCAGGCTTTCAAGGGAGCCCTGATGAGCTCATACTGGTGCTCGGGGAAAGGGGACGTTATCGAAGACTGGTGCCGGTGTGACCTCAACGCCTTCGATGAGAACGGACTCCCCAACTGCAGCCCTCTCCCTCCGCCTGTGTACGTATCGCTGTGAGCCCCTCCCGCGGGTCGTGGCCCCCCGGCACCAGCCCTTTTCCCACACGCACCTCCTTCCTCTCGCCTGGGAGGCCCGGGGCCGCAGTCCAGCGCTCCTCGCTGTGTGACTGATGCCTGTAGGATATCCTGGCTCTGGCTGTGGCCCTGGAAGGTTTCCTTATAGATTTTCATCACCTGATTAGCAGGGCTTGTAGAATGGGATTTCAGATGCTGAAAGAAATGGAATTACAGGGCAATTCATTGTGGCTTGTCAGAGCAAGAGCAAATCAGGAGCAAAATGATGGAGAATTAGCTGAGAAAGCAGGAAGAGTGGCTCCAGCGATCCAGGAGGAGCAGAACACCTTCTTAGTGAGCCAATATCCTCAGAAGGGATTCATTTCCCGTCCTGAGATCAACAAACACGCTCGTGTGTTTGGAGCTGGACTCTCCATAGCCCTGTACTTTGTGTTGCCGTTTACCCCGGTGCAGAGAGCCTTGGTGCTTGCACAGCCAGTGGCACAAAGCTAAGCTGCCCTGCCCTTATCCCTGCCTATGCCAATCCCTGATCCAGGTGGGAGCTCATGCACAGCTGCCCTGCTTTGGCTCCTGCTCACACCCATCAGGGCCGTGCTCATCTGCAGCTGCATAAATTCACAGCCACACCTGCCCCTTGCCTCCCTCCCACCCTCCCTCGCCTTCACTCACCGGCCATGCAGACTGGTCCCTCCCCTCCTGCAGATTCAGCCCTGCTGGGCTGCCCAAATGTTTTGCTCCTGGGCAGCTGGTCCTCAGTTCCCCACAGGGCTGCTGAGGTTCAGTAGTTCTCCCAGGGCATGAAGGTTCCCTTAGATGGGATATTTGGGGTCGCATGGTTGCGGTTGCATGACCTAGACTCTCACAGGAGGAGGGAGAGAGGTAAGGATGTGCGTTGCATGGGCTGCACCCAGCTGAACTTCAGCTGAAGTTCTGCGCTCGTCTCCCCGCTCTCCCTGTGTCCTTGTGGGTCTGCATACAAGTGTGAGCCCTGCCAGGGGTTGTGCCGCTTGTAGAGGCGGATTCCTCCCCAGAAAGGGAGCTGACCTCTTGTTTGGTTTCTTTCCTGTCCGTGCACAGCCTGCGACTCTCCCCCACTGTGGAACCCTCCAGCACCGTGGTCTCTCTGGAGTGGCTGGATGTGCAGCCCGCCATTGGGACGAAGGTGTCTGACTACGTCCTGCAGCACAAGAAGGTGGATGAGTACACGGACACGGACCTCTACACAGGTGGGTGCGGCTGCGAGGGCAGGCTCCTCTCGGTGCAGAGGGTGCACGGTGGTGCATCCTGCCTGGCTGGGAGATGCTGCTTTTGTGGAGAACAGTGCACAGAGCCAGGGTGTTATGTGGGGTGTCAAACCTGCTCTGTTCAGGAGAGGTTTCTGAAGGCTTCTGCAGGCGTGGGTATCTGAGGGGAAAGGGAGGTACAAACGCATAACGTAGCAAAAGAAACTGATTTGCCCTTTGCGGGTGGAAGAGCTGCGAGTTGGGAGTTTCTGACTGAAGCGACCATTTGTTCTGTTCAGTCTGAAGTGCTGCAGGATGGTGGGTGTGGGAGGAAGGTCAGCCCTCAACAACTCGAGGGCTTTACTGGTCCGTTCCAGTGAGTATTGCATTGCGTGCCAGCCTTTGAAAGCATGCTTTAAGTTGCCTTGCACACCTATTGGAATAACTTGACGCCTGCAATATGTAGAGGGATCATTTAAGCAAGCAAAAAACATCTCCAGGGCAACCTGAAACTTCTCTGGGTTGGAGTTTGGTTCCCAGCTCAGACTTGGGCTGAGCACTCTGCGTTGCGAAGGCTTTGTCAGCAATTCAAGCCGTGCTCTGGAGAGGCTGGGCAGGGTGGATGGGTGTGAAGGATGGGGTTTGGTTTGGGTGAATCAATGATGTACGTCAGAAAATAGCACTTGAGAACCTTGAGTGATGCTGTTGCTGCATGGAAGGCCAGGTGAAACCTCCTACTGCTTTTTGCTGGGGAATTTTGGGTGTAGTTTGTTAAAGAAGCTCAGGTGACGTGTTGGTGGCAGCCAGTGTTGACCAAAGCAGTGGTTCACCTTTGTGCGAAGGTCCCTTCCCCAGACACTGGCAGTACCAAATTTCAGCACCCCCAGGTAAGGGAACATAGGTAGAGAGTTTTCACCCGTTATTGGTGCAAGGCTCTGCAACGGCCGCTTTGGGTGATTAAAAACCTCGTTTGCTTTAAGGTGGAGCCTGGTTGGCTTATGTGAGGCATGTATGTCTGGGGCTGCCTGCCAGGACAAGGGAGCAGGCTGGAGGTGGGGACAGGGCTGATGGTGGTGGAGGGAACCTCACTGTGCTCCTGCAGCCTTGCAGGGTTTCCCAGACATCCCAGCAAGATGTTTGTCTCTCTCTGTTGGGAAGGCGTCTCAGGAAGATCATTCAGAGCCGGTTTGGGAGCTGCACGTGGCCAGTCCTTATGTCTCACTCAGAAGCTTTTTCAGCTTGTAATGGTGGCTTTTTTCTTCTCCTCACTAATTTTGTAAGACCCTCTCCTGCCATGAGCTGCCCCAGAGCAAACTGCTTTAGCTCGCACCCACAGGGATGTTTTCACCCTCTCTGTTCATCTCGGGCCCATCTGTTCTGCCTCTGCAGCCTCTCTTACCACCGTATCCACGTTTGTTGTGCTACAAGAGCTGGACTTTTCCTGCTGGAGAGAGCCAGAGCCCTGCATCCTGGGGGGCCCCGGCTGTTTGTGGAGACCCCTGTGAGAAGGAGCTCTGGTTCCTGGCTCATACACCAGTCCTGTCCCGCAGGAGCTTTCTCCTACACCTTGCCAGCATCCACTTCCAGACCTGCCCGATGTGGCCATGGCCCCTGGGTTGTGTTTCTAGTTTCCCGGCATGGAAGAAGGCTTGTTCTTTATCTTGGAGGGGCACCCTCCAGTAACGGAGAAAGAAAACAAGCCACCAAAGGAGGGGCTTTGTTTTGGATGGGGATTCCAGATTGCTCACACATTGGTCAGGTGAGGCCAGACTGGGGAAACGTGGGGTTTCTCCTTTGAAGTGGCTGGATCTTTGCCTGGCAGCCAGAGTAGGAAATACAGATTATTATTATTATTATTTTCCTTTTATGACTGCCATGTGTTTGACAGGCGATTGAATTCATTGTGGGGAGCTGCCCTCCCCTCTCCGTGCTCTGGGGGACCATTTGGGACAGAATGACCCCCTTAACAATTAAAGAGAAAAGCCTAAATCTCTCCTTTTTTTTTTTTCCTATGTTGTTTATAACGAAACAACATTCCTGCCTTCATTCCTTTCTTACCCTACAGGCCCCTGATGCCAGATGACTTGATTCTTGCAAATACCTTTTGTAGGTTTGCAGAAATGCTGACTGCTACAGCTCTTAAAGGCTTCGCTTAGTCCCATCCTTCACCTGGCCAAAAATCCTCCCATGGGTATCCCCTCACCACCATCACCTGCCTGTCATGCTGCAGCACATCTCCATCATATCTGAGCAGCATCCGCAAAAGGAATAAGTCAACCCCAGAAGAAGGAAGCCCTGGGAGGAGGGTGTGGGATATGAAATTTGGATGGGTTTTGATGGGTGTTGGCAGGTCTTCCTTCCCCATCAGTCTCAGGGCTGCTGGCCAGTAGGAGAGGTTGCTCCCATTGCTGGGAGGTGCACCACAGGTATCTGCAGAGTGTGATGGTGCTGGACTGGAGGATCCTGCAAGGTTTGAGGGCTCTTGAGGTTGCTGCCATTCATCCCTTGGATCTCTTGAGTTCAAGCATCTAGGTTATTTGTGCTTGTACGGGGTTTTTTGTTAGTTTTATTGCAGTTGTGGTCATTTCTTACTGGGATTCCTAGCACTGGCTGTGGCGCAAGCTGTGCCAACCTGCTCTTCAGCCCCACGGCAAGCTAGGTGGTACCTGGCCCCTGCCTCGCTTGCCTCCCTCCTGCCCCCCAAAACCCTTCACTCTCTCCCTCCTGCAAAACTCCTGGGCCTCCCCCTTGCTTTGCAACTGGAAGGTGAAGCCTTTCCCTTGAGCCAGAAACAATTTGTTCCCCTTCTTCTTGGAGGAGAGTCAGGAGGGAGTTTTCAGGCTGGTCTAATATGCACCCCCTCTGCTCCTTGCTGGGCTCCGCGCGGGGCGGCAATGCTGCGGGACAGGGCAGAAGGTGCCGGGAGCTCACGTGGGTCGGCTGCCCGCAGCTGTACGTGCTTTTTAAAGAGGTTTATTACTGGTGCTTAGAAAAACACAGCCCTTGGACCATCTGAGGCTAATAGGAGGTGAACTTGTGTGCGAAACAAACCGCGCTTTCAACACCAGCGCGCGGGGAGTGAGCGGCTCTCCGCTCGGGAGCCAGTGGAGAAGACGGCGAGCAATTACATCCCAAACTGTTTATTAAAACTTGTGGAAATTACTCATAACTCCATGTGTGCGACGGCTTTGTAGTTGAGTGATGCTCTTTGTTTGAACATGGGGCTCTCGAAGAGGGCGCGAGCGTGTGTGTGTGCGCGGCCGAGCCCGCCAGCGCATTATGTCATGGACGAAGCAGGCGCTGCGCTTGAGAGAGGGAGAGGGAGAAATGTGTTTTACAGGGTGAGGTACAAACTGAAATGGCTGTGAACATCTGGAACTGATATTAGGCTTGGAAAATGTTTTCTGTCACTCCAACACTCCTCTGGAGGAAGGTTTCTGAAGTTAAGAAGCTCCGAAGGGGATGAGGGGGAGGGAGGGGGGGATAACATGACCACAGCGTAAAGTGCTTTTTATGTCTCAGTTCTGGTTGCTGTAGCCAGGCCGTGTCCCCTTCTGTGCTGGACGGGAACCTGGGGTATCGTTACTCGTTGTGGTGGCCCCAGCTTAGAAGGTCCCTCTGGATGAGCTGAGCCCCACCGCTGGAGATGTTCCTGCATGGGGAGTACAGAATTCTCCAGCCCATGATGGGTGGAAGGACAGAAGGATCCTTGGCCTGGTTTTTGGGTTGGGAGCTGAGGAGCTGAGGTAGGAGGCTTCATCTGAAAGGCACAGGGTAACATCTTTGGGGGCAGGTGGGCTTGTGCCTGGTTTGACACCACCTGGACCATCTCTGGGGCCCACCTGGGAGGTCGGACCCACCTGGGGGCTGGCGCAGCTTGGGGCGGCTGCTGTGAGCCTGCAAAATGCAAGGTATAAAAATAAAAATGTGCTTTGAATGTGCTTGTAGCACGCACACAGCAGGCCTGGGGACAGCTGGAGGAGGACGAGGGGCTGGGGTCTTACTGTGTGATGTACTTGCCTCCAAGAGTGGGGTGCAAGTCCTGGTCCCCTCCAGCTTCCTGCCCTGCTCTGTCAGGACCCCCATGCTGACCAGTGAGTTGTGCCGCACCTCCCAGTCATTCCCCACCACCCAAATGGTCAGCTCTGTACCGTGCAAAGCACGTGCAATAGCTGCGCTCTTTGAGCGTGAAGGCATCTCCTGCTTCTGCTCCAGTATCAAAGTGGGTTGAACTGGGAAGATGCAGAGAAGCAAAGCAGCGCTTGCTGTCGCTGTGGTTGGGGGTGTTATGCTGCGGTTTCCTCTGTCTTTTCTGTGGTAGCACTTCTACAGCTGGGTTAGTGGGGATATTGTGGCGTGTTAGGTGGAAAAAGTACACAACAGAGTGCTCCACTGCTTTGCTTTTATGCAGCAGTGCTGCTGTCGGTCACAAAACGCTGTGTCCCAGAAGGACAGGAGAGGTCTAAGCAGAGACTCCCAAGCTTTATTATTTTTCACGACATCCAGGGATCTGGGCTGCTCCTGCATCTCTTTGGCTGGGCAGAGATCACCTTCACAAGAAGAGGTGGCTTGTAGTCCTCAAAGAAAGGAGAACAGAAACACAGCCTGCTGAATGAGCTTGTTGGGGATCATGTAGAGTTCAGAGCAGGAGAACGCAGCTCCTGGCAGCTTGGTCAGCCCTCTGATATACTGGGGCCCTCTGTATACGGGACTGGCATGGAAAAGAGCTGGCAGGTAAGCTGGGGAGGGTGTCTGGAGAAGAGACCAGGCAGGACGATGTACAGAAGTTGGGGGTATGGTTATATAAAACCTGTGTATGTCACCACGCCGGTGCTGCAGGCTTCTCTGGAGCAATGCTGTTCTGCAGAGGAGCCTTGGAACACTCGTCACGTCTATAGAAGAAAGTGAAAGAGGTCAAACCAGAAAGCTTAGTGTTGTGTACACTTGCAAGTTATGTTCCGAATTGAAGCTTGAGGGTATCTTATTTATAACTTAGTTCTGCTCTATGGAGCAGCCATCTGAGGTGTCTGGGTGGCCGGGGCTGGATGGATATAGCTATGGCAACCATCACTTCCAGTACAGCCTCTTGTGTGCAAGCTGTGCTGCTACTGCTATGTGAAAACCAGCGATGGGCTGGAAGAAGCGGAGAAAAAAAAAACTGTCTGGCCAGAACAAATACTGTGCCTGTCAGGAAGGAGTCAGTGCATTCTCCATCTGACCAGGCCGCACTCCTATTACACACCTTAAAATCATCTTCAGAGTCCTGCCTTCGAAACAGGCTGGGCAGCGGAGAGAATAGCAGGAGGTGGCACTGCCCCTAGAAAACTGTGGAAGCCTGAAGTCCAGCCAGGAGTGGGGTAAATACGTGAACATCCAGAGTTTTAATTCGTGCCAGTGAGGTGTGGAGGATGTTAAAGCTTTAGTGTTCAAACCAGTTGTTGTTAAAGATGCGGATGATCTTGAGCGGGGGCGATGGTAGTGACCACCTCTGTAAAGCCTTGTGGGGGCAAAGCTCTCTCCTGAGCGAGCTGTGGCTCCTGTATTAACGTAGGTGTGATTTTTTTTGTAGACTATTTTTGATTTGTAAGTTGGCCCAAGGGATGTAGGCTCTGCAGCTGGTGGATCACAAACTGAGACTTGGAAAGGGACCACAGCCCCTATTGGTTTCAGGAGAGCAGTTCTTCTGCTGTCCCCATCTGTGATCCCAAACCTCTGCTCAGCGCAGTGATGCTGGTAGTGAGGAAGGCTAGCCCTCAGCCTGAGAGTGAAAGACAGCTCTTTCAGGGGCATCTGTGTGTTTGACTCACGTTCAGAGGAGGACCTTGAATGTCACCAAAGTAGAGGACCTGATGATGGTCTGGAGCTGGTGACCTACCAGGGCCAGTCTTATACTGACTGGTTGTCTCTACCTGCTTGTTCCCTGGTGATCTGCCTGGTGGATCTCAGCTGGTTCCTCGGTGAGCAGGTGCTTGGCTGATCACAACCACCACTTGGTGAGGACGAGCTCGCTGGTGTGCTGGGGGTGGAAATGCAGCAGAGCTTCATCTGCCAACGCTTGTGTGCGGGGAGGCTGGCCGGGCAGGGCTGCTGCGTGGGAGCTGTCATTGCTGCAGTCTCTCCTGTAACCGGTGCACGGGCTGAGATGTTTTCAGCACCCAAGTACCCTTCCTGAGTGCTGAATCCACTTCACTTCTTAGCAAAAGGAAAGATGATTCAAAAAGAAGTCTTTGAAGAGAAGGTCAAGTTTTTGGAAGCTCCTTCCTGGGATGTGTTGTGTAATAGCACCAAGCAAGTGCTTAATTTTGGCCATTGCACTCGCTGTGAGGCACTGATTTCTCTCCCACTGGGACAGCTGTAGTTATTTCCACCTACCAGTGTCGTTTTTGTATCCTGGAAAGCAGAAGGGGAGGTGGAGGATTCTCAGCTCTCAACTGGGCTTGAGTCAGTTGCTGAAATATTTCATTAATTCACATTTCCATATGGTTGTTCCAGATTTTTTTATTTTTATCTGCCCAGACACCTTTTGGACAGAACTGGGCATCATCTCCGCTTTCTCCCAAATCACTTCGGAGGTGGAGAGCTGGGACTGTCTGCCCGTTCCCCGCTGACTGAGGAGGACGGAGCAGCCTGGATGGTGCCACGAGTCTGTCTGCACTTTGACAGCACGGCGTTTGCCAAGGGCTTTGTGCTGGCTGTTCAGGGCTACCTCTCCATCGTGGCCGAGGACAGCTGTAGATGCTCCCTCCTAGCTAAGAAGGCTCCAAACTTCTTACACGGCAGTTAACAAGGCTGGTCATGAAGGGTTTTTTACTGGTTTGTAATTTTATCCTCTAGGATTAAGTTTCTCCTGATCTGGAAAAGTGAAGGCCACAAATCCATCTTGTCAGAAAGCATCAAAAGTGAAGGCTGCTAACACAGTCAGATGGCTCATGGCATGCGAGTGCACTTCAGTGGAACATTTTCATAGGAGCCTTTATTGACTAGACAGGCTTTTCTAATTAATAAATTGTGACTGGAATTTGGAGGGATGCTCAGTCTGCATTTGCAAAGCTGGCGCTTGGCAATGCAACCCTGAACTAATTGGAAAATTTAGACTGTGGAGCACCCGCGGATGCAAAGCGACCGCGCGTTGGGAGGAAACTTGAAAGCACGTGGCTCTTCCCTTTGGATGGGCTCTGAATGATGCCTAGACTGGGATTTCCTGCCAGGTTAGGATCTTCCTGGAGATTTTGCTTGTTCCTCTCATTCTAGCCAAAGCCTGAGATGAGATCCTGGGTAGGATGGGGAATCTGCTCTCCAGTCCCCTGGCTGCTGGTGAAGTTCCCCTTGTGTTCAGCTTTGTCAGGTGGCTGAAATACAATTCAAAAAGTTAGGCAGCGTCCCTCCGTGCTTCTCTGGCAGGAAATAAGGATGGGAAAGGGATCCAAGGAGGCACAAAGGCTGCCTTGAGCCCCAGTACAAGAGGTACTGGGCTGTGATCTGCCCATCGCCTGCTCTGCCCTGCCAGCATCGAGGCTGCTGTATCCCACGCTGTTCCCTGTCTGTGTCAGATGGCACGTGGTGGTACCAGTCCTTTGTCCCTGTGTCTCCCAAGCTGGGATGTGTATGCTGTGTGTCCTGAGGACCATCTTCCTGTGACTCCTGGTTCACAAGATGATGAGGGCTCCTCTTGTTGGGCAAGGTGGGACACGTCATCTATTCCCCATCTATTGCTTTGGTGTGAGGGAAGTTAATATCTCTCTGTTTTTTGCTTAAACCTTGAGTGAGGGGATTTGCCAATTAAAATAGCTGCTCCTCGTGCAGGTTTCATGTGATACAAGAGTAGGGAGATACCCTCCCCGTCTCCCCTGTGACCCCTTCCCAGTTTGTTCAGCTTGCTGGGGACTGAGGTCTAGCTCTTGGGAGCGAGGAGGCGGCTGAGTTGAGGTTACATTTCAGGCTGTTTGGATAGGATAAACCTTTCCTCCCTGTAATTGGGTGATTGGACTTGGGAGCTTTCTCAGATATTAATCTGGAGACCCCAGAGAGGGTCAGGTTGGGTTATGGAGACATAATAGGAAATACTGCTGTGGCTGGTTTGGGTTATGGGGGATGGAGTGGGTATTCTGCAGCATTCCCCTGCTGGGTTCCCACTGATGGGGCCTGTGTGGTGGGGTCAAGGAGCGGTCTCATCACAGCGTCAAGTTGACTTGGTCTTTGCTGGGAGCGACTGTCTCTGAACTCTTTCCACCCCTGTAATCCTCCTCTTCCAGAGAACAGGACTGTGACCTCTCCTTTGCCAGAGGGAGGGGTGGGTGGTGCTGACCTGCTGCTGGAGCTTGTCTGCAGACAAGAGAACATAATTTTTTCAAATGGGTGTCATGTCTCAAGGAACCTTGGGATTGAAAAAGCTTCATATTCTGAACTGGTGTTTGGACTGAGTAAGATCTTCATCCTTGCTAGCACGTGTCATGCCAGTCGTGGGGAAGGAGCTGATACATCCAAGAGGGGATCGCTTAGAGCAGTGAGCACGCGTGCAGTGGAGGTGTGTGCTTTCATCTGTGCCATGTGAGAGATGTATTTAAGGAAGGATGTCACCTTGGTCCAGTCAGAGCCAGCAAGATGAGCTTGTCCCTGTGGCCAAATGAGTGTTTCAGAGCTGTAAGGATCAGGGATGTTGCACTGGAGCGGCATCCCAAGAGGTATTGTAGAAGGGGAACCACCACGTTTATGCTGGAGAACTGTTTGGTGTGTGGGTTAATACCTCCTCCCGTTCCTGCATGCTGTGTCCGGGAGCAGCTCTGCAGCGCTGCTGGACACAAGTTCTGCTGATACAAGCCTGGCTCCAGGCACCGGTCTGCAGCACTCCTTCCAGCCCTGGCTTCTTTTTATTAACAGTGAGATGACAGATAGGAGATGGTCATTAATTTAATAAAGGAAGTTTCTGATCACGACTACAGAAGCAAGGTCCTGAGGTTTTTTGTGGTGGTCTGATGACTCACCCTGATGAAATAGGGTGACTCTGGGATAGGAAATACCTCACTGGAGCTCGGACCCTGGCAGTGGCTCCTCCTGCATAGCAGCCCAGCTCCTACAGTCATTCTGCCATCCTTGTCTGGGTCCTATCTTTGGGACTGGCCTCACCAGTATGAACATTATGCCCACTGAGAAAACCTGAGTTTCAGCTCCAGAGACCCATGGTCCTATGCAGCTGGATCAGTTTGCTGGCTTTAATGAGACTTACTCTTTATTTCCCTGGTGCTGGCCCTGAACACGTGCTTGGGGTGATGCTGAAGTCGGGAGTGTTGAGGTATGGCTGAGGGACCCGCTCTCTGTCGCCTCCTCTGTGGCGCACACACGTGTGCTGTGAGAGGAGAGCTTGTACACAGTAAGAGATAATACTTGTCTCTCCTTTATCCTGTGCTGTCATCTGTGGAAATCAATAAATCTTGCCAACTTCATTGTGCAGCCTGGGAAATTGAGGCCCTCAGCAGCAACAGCCAAAAATTGTGCGTGGACTCTCAATACAAAAGAGCTGGTTCAGAGCAAGGGGTCTAAATTAATGTGCAGTTAATATTTACTGGGATGTCTTCTCTCAAGCCTCAAAAGTTCACCCTTGGCTTCAGATTACTTTCAGATCTCAGTTTCCAGTTCCTCTAGACAACCTTTGCGTCATCTTGGTAGATGGAGAGGTCAAACCCAGGTGAACATTCCTGTCCTGCTGGGGACCGAGGCGAGCACGAGTGACAGCTACCCCCAGGCATCAAAGAGACCATTGGGTCTGCCCCATCCTGGGGCACAGCTCTCATGGATGGGGGAGATGGCTATCCCATCTGGGTGCCCTGGAGTGGGCCAGACGTTGCAGGGACAATGTGCAGTGGCCACAGAGACTGTTCCTAACTTCACTGGGGGGCTTTCTGCAGCCCTGTGGCTGCCACCTCTGCCAGGTGCCCTGGGATGGTGTCTGGCAGCACAGCCCCGTCTCAGCACCCTGCTTTCTGGAGACAAAGGCACAGGTCCTTATTTAAGCTGAAGAGCTTTCTTTGAAAGCTCTCAGACCTTTTCCAGTCCTCAAGAGTGAGCTCAGAGAAGCAGCAATAGCTGCTTAAAATTGGGTGCCAGGGCCCCTGGACCTAGAGAGAAGCTGTAGGTTCCCCTCCTGGGAGAGCAGGGAAGAGTTTTGGCACCTGCTGTGCCTGGCCTCAGCTCCCAGCCTCCCTGCTCCTTCCCATCTCGAAAGTGAGCTCTTGCGGGAAGGCATGCCAGGGCTTGTTGGGAATGGGGCTGGAGAAGGGAGTGTGTGGGCTGGAGAAGGGAGCGTGTGAGCTGGAGAGACGGCCTGTGATGGAGAGGGATGCGGGAAGGCCGCCCGGTTGATCTGGGCAAGGTGGGTAGTCGTACAGGCGCTCACCTCTCGCCCCAGCTGTGCACCATGGGGGTCGACTGCTTGGCATCTGCCTGTCTCCTCCAGCTGCAAACAGCTGGCGCATTCCTTGACAGCACCCCAAGGTGCACCGGGACTGACCCCACTTCAGCGCGACCGGGACAGCCGGCTCCCTTCGTCTCTCGGCTAGGGGCTGATCCCGCACCCTGGGTGCTGCGGTGCCTGTGGGAAGGCTCTTCTCCCCCCCCCGGTATCCCCCAAGCAGGGTCCCAGGGCAAGCCTGTGCCTTCCTCTCCGTGTGCACGGTGGCGGGCAGGTGGCGCAGTGGACTGGGCGGCAGAATTGGGGATGGGAAATGCCTTCCTCCTGTGCTCATCGGCTGACCCCCTCAAGCACATGATAGGTTCCCTTTATCTGCTGATATTGGTTATAAAATAGCCCAACTCTGTCCATAATCCCGTTAGAGCCTTTGACTCCCGCTCCCATGACTCCTCGCAGCTCTAATTACCCATCAGCTCATCCTGATGATTAATGACTTGGTTCATCTTCAGTGGCGCTGGTTTTACACGTGAAACCTGCATTCCCTCAACGATGACTTGTGCAAAGGGGAAACCATCCCTGTTAAAAACCAACAGCACGGAAATGTGGTGTTGGCATTTTGCCTTCCTCTGGCCCTTCTGCATCCTCTCCATCCTCTCACTCATCTGCCCCTTGGCCTTTCATCTCAGAGACCAACCCTAATTGCCACGCGCTCGGATTTTGCTGTACTGTAACCCATAAATCACTGGGATGCACGGAGCGTTTTCATGCCCCTTAACAAAAGGAGGGGGATTTTTCCCCCTCTGCTGCCTGTTTTACAAGTGACTAATTGCGTGAAGGCACCTTTGCAGCAATGACTTCATCAATTGCTCATCCTGCAGACGCACTGCTGGTTATGTGTGCCTGATCAGAATCCTACATTTATTAGGATTAATTTATTCTCCAATCGTTTTTCTTCCGCCGCAAGGACAGGGGAATTGAGTGATGTTACTTGCTCAGCTACGTAAGCACGATTTCTTGCCTCATTACTGAGCCCAAGATATTTTTGTTACATGCTGAAACTTCTCCAAATGAGAATGAGTAATGCTAACGTCTCGGACAGAAGTGCTCCCGGGATGCTGGAGGAATCAAATTATTTCAGGGTGCTTACAAATTGGCTTTAGATCTTCATCATCCTCCTTCCTAGCTTTGCCCCCCATGTTTGTCATGGGGCGCGCGTCTGCGTGAGCGATAGCACGTCCTAGGGCTTTGTACGAAGGGGCCGGGAGTGGGTAGGAGTCTGTTTCTCCCACCGAGGGACCATCCAAACCGGGGGTTCTTGCTCTTTGTTAGCAAATCCTTAGGAGGCTGCCGGCAAGCCCGCTGGGTGCGTGGCTGAGCGGGATGGGCGTGGAAGGGCTGGCTGTGTGGAAAAGGACGTAGTGACGAGAGGCTGAGCATCTCCGAGCAGGAGGCATGGTAATTGGTGAGGAGAGAGAGCTGTAAACGCAGGCAAATTCGCACATTTTCTTAAAAGCTGTGGTCAAACCGTTTCGTAGGAGTAGTGCCAGAAGCCCTCGACTCAACTGCTAACCTGCCACCCCCAGAAGGACTCCTCTTTGGGGAGGGACAGAGCTTGTTTGCATCCAGGCAGGAATTTTGCCTCGGCTACTTCCAGTCTGCTGTTCATCTGCCCTTCATTCACTGCTGGCCCCAGCGAGTGCCTGGAGAGGGGGGAACTGCAGCCCGTCTCGTGGACCAACTGGGGTCGTTTTGAACCAGAACCAGGTTTAAGGCTGTGGTTTGGGGGAAGCTGTGCTGGATAGTCTCATGTGGGTGATGTGCAGTGCTGGGGTGAGGAGAGGGGATGGAGAAGGGGCACCAGGGTAGATGGTTTCCTTCCCCTGTACTGCAGAGTGCACCAGAGCCCCCGTAACAAGGGCTGGGAAAGCGCTCGTGCAGCACCGGGGAGCTCGAGTTTGGCAAGAGACCAGAGAAAAGTAGGTGACTGCCTTGGAGGGGTTGGAGAGAGGGCAGCTCTGGACTTAGGAGACATACCAAAGCCCAGAGCTGCACAGAGGCATGCTTGTTTTATTTTGCCAACAGCAGGCTGGCAAGACCTCGGCTGTTTTGATGGCCAATCTGCTGTCCTGCTGGATGTCCAACCTCTGTTCACGTCGTGTGTAATGGGGCCAGCTATTAATAAGCAGTGGCGCAGGGACCCAATCCCGGCTGGCACAGAGCCCCGCAGTCCTCCACTCCCTCCGGCTCCGTGACGGCGGGAGGCTTGGGTTGGGGTGGACAAGGAAGAGGGAGTGTTGCCGAAAAAACATGTCAAGAAGCAGAGGATGCTGGTAAATGTGGGGTTTTTGCCTACAGAGGGGGCTCCTGCACTGCCCGAGGCCATCCGGGCTGGGAAGGCAGGAGAAGGGATGGAGCGGCTGCCAGCTGACCTTTCTCAAACAGTTCATGGGTTTCCAGAGCAGCCGAGGTGTCAGCGGTGTAGAGCAGTCACAGCTTCCCAGTCGCTGGAGGAGGAAGGCAGGGGGCACTCGAAAGGGGAGGAAAAGGCTCCGTCCTGGAAGGGTGGAAACCTTGCAGCCCATTAACCGTTTCTCAGCGGGGAGAGACGGAGAGCAAACAAGGATCTGCTCTTCTCCTGCTCCCACCCTTTCTGCCCTTCTCTCTTTTGCCCCTGCCCACCTTTCTCTCCCAGCTCCGCCAAGGCAGGACCTCAGTAGTGATGTTGAGAATTTAGATGAAAAATCAGCTCTGCCCCACCGAGCTGAGCGGACCTGAGCAGAGCAGCGCGCTGGAAAGCAAAGCGTGCTCCGCGCCCCGGCAGTCCCCATGGCTGTGTCTCTGTGCACAGCCCTCTGCTTTGATGAAGTCTCTGCATCAGGCTTAATTAGTAGGCAGGGACCCACAGAAAAACCTCTTCCAGCCCTTTTTTAACCAGCGTGTAGTGGGGTGCTCGGCATTGTCAGATCTTTACTCGCGTTTGTCTCGAGCAAGGGATGGGACTGAGTTCTCCGCGGCAGCCTAAAACTAAGACGCTTTCGCTCACGGATGACAAAGCTTGGGAGTAAATTAGCAGGCAGAGCCTGTGAAAGGAAATGTTTCCTTAAATGTTTCCATAAAAGCTAATTGGCCTGTAAGTGCAGCGTACCTGTGAGCGCGTTGCCTCCTGGGGTTCGGGAGTCGGGGACTCTATTCCTGCCTCAGATAATAATTTCCCGTGTGACTTTGAGCAGGTCATTTCGGTTCTTTGTGCCTTGGTTTCCCTCTCTCTGAAATGAGAAGAATACTCCCTTCCAGAGCGCTGATAAGGTTTAAGCACTAAAATTTTATTGCTCAGCTGAAGATCCTTGACAGAGGGATATTATGCAGATAGAAGGTTAATGATGATGATGGAGAGAGAATAAAAAAGGGAATTGCTGTTTTATTTTTATTTTGTTCTTTAAATGATGTTTAATAGCCAGTTTTTGATTTGGGAATAAAACCCAGTCCTCTGTGACCGCCAAATTATCTCGCAAGCGCTGTTCTGCGTGCTCTTAAAGCTTGCAGAGAAAGCGAGGAGTATACCCCTTCTCTCTCAGCAAAACGTGTCTTGAGCAGCTGATCTCCAGCAAGAGTTTTTATTTTCCCAATTAGGAAGCTTGTCTTGATTCACAAATGATTGAGAGCACTTCCCAAGAGTCCTCCATGCGGTGTTGTGGGTCTGTTAGGGGCTGGTGGTCTCCGCTGGTGTGACAGCCCCATTGCACCAGGCGTGACGTGTGTTGAGGTGGCTCCTTGTCCACCATCTGAGCAGGCCAAGGGGGATGGAGGGACATGCTGAGGTTGGGTGGGAGGTCAGGCAGGCCCAGTGTGCACAACATTAGCTCTGCTAGGGGGCATTAAAGGCTGAACAGAGCCATGACCCCCACAAATTAACCCTATGCCTTTCCAGAAGAAGAATTTGTAGGCAAGCATGTCCCACCACTGTGATGATCTGGAGAGCCAAGGTGCTCATGCCAGGAAAAGAGCCTGTTAGCGTTCTCAGCGATGCTGTGAGCTGGGGTGAGTGCCTACCCAGCCCTTCGCTGGCCCCACAGTCCTGCCCACGGCGCCCAGCCTGGCTGCACCGCTGGCCACCCCATTTTGTCATCCTCACCACAGCTACCGTAGGCTGTAAATGTCAACCACAGTGAAACCCAGCGCAGTCTGCGGCTGAGTGTTTGCTTATTTATTTCTTTTTTTCATTTGTTTTTTTCACAAACATTAGCTACGTCAAGAATGCCACGTTCGTCACCCCCAAACAATTACAAAAGTTAAGGTCACATTCATGGAATAGTTTTGGCTGGGGAAGAGAACAAAATAGAGGAGTTGAGTCCCTGGTGAGTGAAGTGTGGGGGCTGGAGGATGCTGGCTCCTCTCTTTCCGCTGGTTGTGGACAAGGGTTTCCTGTCTGAGTGACAATGTCCAGCCATGGAGTGGAGGTTGCATCTGTGAGGATGCATTCTTTGTGCTTGTGCTCTCATTTTCCTACTGAATTCCTTCCACTTTGGGAGAAATACTTGATGAGATGTGGTTTGGTAGGGGAGGTAGTATCTTTTGTTAGGCCAACTGATGTACCTGGAGAAGGAAATGGAAAACGGACCAGCTTTTGAACGCACAGTCCTCCATTAGTCACCAGCTAATCCCAGTCACCATGCCCCTACCCTCCTGTGGTCTGATGGCTCCTTTGAGAGGTGTGAGACCTCTGCCCATTTGCCCATCTCCTCACACGCTATCATACCCCTCTGGCTGCCCACGGAACCTTCCTCTGATGTGTCCTTCTGCAGGTGCCCATCACCTCCCGCCAAGCTCGTTGTCCTGTTTTCTTTCTGCACAAGTTTCCACTTCTGAGATTCTTTTTTCCCATTTGTGACCTCATGTCTTCTCTGGGATACCCTACTGCGCTGCGGAGCATAAATAGCTCCAACCAGGACCCTGCAAGCCTCCTGTGGGTGACAGTGCAAAATACACTTTGGACATTGCTTTTTCGTTCCCTGTGCAGTTACGTTTGACTGCAGTGTTTTTCTATTTTTTTTTTTGTGAAGCAGCTCATTCCCAGAGCAGATGAGAACCTTTTACCATGGCTTTCTTGGTCAATGTTTCTCCACTCCAGTTTTGACACTGAGCGCAAGCCCTACAGGGAGCTGGGTCGCAAGACACGGTGCTGCTTTCTGCTGACTGGCCAAAGCATCCGGCAGCCAGAGTCTCGAGCCAGGTCTGAAGACCTCATTGGCCTTTATTGGAAAGCAGTCTTCAATTATTGGAAAATATTTTTTATGGCCCTTATTGGAAAATAATCTTCAATGGATCTAAACACTTCCCCAGTGGAGCAGTTCAAGCTCTGTTCGCACTGGCAAGCAAGCCAACACCAAAATTGCCACAGCCATACCAACTGCAAGATGTTGGTGATTCATGACCCCTTAATCCAACTTGATGACCAAGTGCCGACACAATGGGAAAGATCACTGTAGGAAGATGGAGAAACCAAAGGGCCTGTCTTTATCTCCTTTTCAGTCCTGTGATGCAGAGCTATCCTGGCCTGTGTCTCCTCTTGGAGAATCTGCCTGTTCCCTCTTTGCCCATGCCAAGGGCTGAGGACCTGGGAATAGGAGGGCTTGGGGCTGGTATTCAACCCTGAAGTGCTGGTCCATCACTTCTTGGCTTTGCTGTTGACCTCTTGAATATCTCTTGAGTTTCTTCCCAGCACTTCAAATTTTATTATCTATATAACAGTCTTTTAAACAAGGATCCTTGCACTGTCCCCATCCCCTCATTGTGTTCTCTCTAAGCTCTTCTCAAAACGTTCCCAAAAAGTTGCCACGTGTACAGGCAGCCAGTTTTTTCCTTATCCCTGCACCCCTCTCCCTCATTCCTCCATCTCTGTCAGAATTCTCCTGGCCATGTCTGGGAGGGATTCAGCTCTATGTGCAGAGTGCTACGTCTGCACTGGGGAAAGGAAGGAGCCATATTCCCATCGACCCTCCCACCTCGATAAATGTGGTCATGGAGAATTTGTGAAGACGTGGGTTGATTTGGGGTGGGTTTTTTTGGCCATCTGTGTTTGTACAGAGCTGATGTGGGACTATGATGGTGACAGTATTTGAAGCAAGAATTGTCTGCTCGTATGGCTGTGTGTAAAATCTCTCCCAGCAAGACCCTGGTCTCACTTGGGACCTCAAGGTGCAACTGTAAGATGAGATGATCAAACACCATTGCCCAGCAAAAGGTCACGTTGCATCAGTAAAACTCACCTTTGTTTAGAAGAGGAGCCCTGTCTACCTCTCTGTTCAAGTTGTTGCCAGAGAAGCTGTTTGGGTCCTTGGTTTGTGTCATAGATGATGGGGAAGCGCTGTGGAAGGCTGGAGAGGAGATCCCGCAAGGTGTGGATTTGCCTCCTGCCCGTGCTCTGGGTCCTGCCGCTTGCTCAGTGCTTATTCATACCAGGAATAAACCCAGCCCTTTTTTGACCTTAAGTGATGCTTTAGGATTTCTTTTATTTGTGGACCTTGGCTTGGCCTTCTGTCACTATTTGTCTCTCCGAAAAAAGGATTCTGCTCTTTCAATCTCTACATCCAATTTGGAGGGGGGGATATTGCCAATCGGGGTCAGTAAATAGCTCATCTGACTTCGTAATCCTTAGCATTTAGATAGCGCTTTCCACCGCCAGAGCCCTCTGCAAACTCCCAGTAATCCTCCCAGCACCCCTCCAGTTAGGTAAGTATAACTAATCCCAAACAAATAGCTTCAGTGTGGAGCTAATGTAGAGAACACAGAAGAGTAATTTAAGGTTTAAAAGAAAACTAGCGGGTAATCTCACAACAAAATTAGAAAAGAAGGGCAGAGAGAAGGGGAAAAGCCCGTGTTATTGAATGTGAAAGTTAAATCAGACTGGAACTCGTTGTTAATTTGCATTTCAAGTAGCCAGTTTGGCTGCAAATATTACAGCTACTTAGTGTAGGTCTTGCTGTTTGGAGGTGTACAAAATACATCAAAGCTCCAATAACACGTAAAATAAATTAAATTAAGAATAGCCTCAAGTTTAGCCTTCTGTGCATGTTAGACCTTAACAGTTTTTCCGTATCGGTTTTTTTTTTGATCTTGCAAACAATACTGAATTCCATATTTTCTATGTCTTTATATCTAACAACTGTGTTTATGTATTAGTTTCCTAGTTTCATCCCCCCTCCTGCCTCTCATCTCTGATGACTGGGACCTCAAGGAGGTTTGCATACCCTCATTAGTAGCTTGTAATTTGTGTGTCTTGGTTCACTTTTTTCCCCAAGTCTGGTTGAACCGTTGCATTTGGTCACCAACAGAACTCATTAATCCATGTTCCATTTGGGATAAACTTCTGAGAGAAAGGGCTCAAAAGCAAATTCCCTTTGGAATTCTAGACAATGACCTGCGTTTGTGTACATCCTGCACTGTGTGCAGGAGGCCACATCTGAGGGGCTTGTCCCCAAGTGAGGAGGAAAGCTGCAGTTAGAGGCTTAGATTTCCAGTTCTGATGGCTCAACAGGCCACCTCCCATCTACTTTCCAGTGTCAGCTGTGGGTGCTGGACTAGACCTAGGGCTCCAGCAGACCAAGTCTGTGAAAACCCATTAGTTTGTGCAAGTATTTGCCTGTCCAGGAAATCCCCTTGCAGGCTGAGGGACTAAGCTGGTGGTTTCTCTGTGCGTAGCCTCTGAATGGGTCTTCTCGTGTATGGACTTCAAAAGATGACCCTTGTTTAGACACACTTCTTTTGTTTTCTTGCACCTGTGCATTGCAATTGCAACCAGTCACTATGTCGTGTAAGATGTTGCGTGATCGATCAGGGTTTTACAGAGAGATTTAGCTGCAAATGTCACTGCAAACCACAACTGTAGAGCACCATAAGGACTTTTTGCAGTGTTTTCATTGCTCCTGAGCATTGCCCGCTGCTCCAGGTCCTTGCCACAGAACTAGCACTCGCTGCAGTGGTATGTGCCGAAGCCCCGAGCATCCCTGCTGCAGATTGGAGCAGGGTGGTGTGACCAGGCGTGACGGTGCCGATGTGTGGCCCTGGGTGAGCGCTGGCCAGGCTGCGGGCAGGACCAAGTTGTGCTGTGCGGGGTCCTGGCGTGGGAGAGGGCTTAGACTGCATGGGGCAGAGGGTGTCAAGAGGGGCTAGGAGTCCTGTCTGGGGCATCTCAGGAGTGGAGACCAAGAGTGGGACGAGCTGTGGTCCAGGCCAGGCTAAGCTATGTTAGCAGAATTGCAGAGGATGCTCTCCAGGTGCTTTTCTCCCTTAAACTCACCTAAATCCAAAATCCACTGCCTCCTGCCACAGGTGTTTCTGAGCTTCTCTTCCCCTCTGTCCTCAGCCCTGTGTTTTGAATGGAGAGTAATGAAACATGCCTGAAGAGTACCAGGCATGACCACTTATCACAGAGCAGGCTCAGGAGAGAGCCCACCTCTCCCTCGTGTGCCCCACCACCCGCCGTACACCTCGGCTGTGAGCTTCTCAAGAAGAAAGAAAAATAAAGGTTTGGCAGGTCTGTTCGCACCGTGTAAAATTGAATTAGCAGAGGTATGTGAGGAACATGGCTCGATTTCCATGGAGATGAGGAGATCTTTATCATCGCCCCCCCAGGGTTATCCCATGCAGCACAAAGCTGCTTACAGCACTGGCGAGTGGGCATCCCCCCGTGAGCCTTGGTGGGGTAAAGTCAAGGGTGACACCTGAGTTGGACTGGCCTTGCTGGTTTTAGCTGAGGTGACAAAGTGAAAGGGGAGAACAGATCCAGGGAAACAGAGGTGAACGTCTGCAGAGGTGCAGACTGGAGATGGGACGGGCGATAGGAGCCAGGAATCCCCCTGTTGTTTTCTGCTCCCTCCCCTTTGACAAGGTTCGGCACCTTTTGATGCCCTTTGACAAACCCGTGGAGTCTGAGGAGGCCCTGAGCTGTGGCTGGGCCAGGAAAGACTGTGGCAGGGGAAAGCAATTGGAGGAGATTGTGTCCTAATCCCAAAAATAACAATCCCGCTTTCCCTATCCACTGCTGATGAGCTCCACCTCCCTCTGCATTCAGTGACAGCTGAGAAAATGTCCAGGACAGGACCTGTAGAGGTGTTAGCCCTGTTGCAAAGGGATTATCATCTGTCTGTCCTGGAAAGGTCCCTGCAACCCATCCGAAAGCTCACCCAGCCCAGCACACCCCCGTCAAACCTCAGGGAAGGGCTGAGGCTTCAGCTGGCGCGTGGGTGGCAGCACCACAGGACGGACGTGACAGTGCTAATGATGGGGGAGTGATGGGAAAGCAATCCCAGCTTTCTGGGCTGTCGGGCTCCACGTTCACCGCCATGGGCTGTGAAGTGCAAAATGGGAAGGAAAAGCGAGACGGAAGAGCCCTGTTTGCACACACGCCCCTGCGCAGGCGAGCCAAGCTCGGGGGCCAGGCAGCCGGGAGCAAGCGGCCTCTTTGCTTCCTCCCTCTCCACCCTGGAGGGACGTGGCTGGGTGGAGATCTGGCCAAACCTCTCATCTTCTCGCTCATAAGCACAGCTGAGCTGGGGCAACTGGTATCTAGCACCGGCGTGGTTCTGGCATCCACAGCAAGGCGAAGCAGTGAGGGCCAGAAAGTAAGTCCTGGAATGGGATGGGAGGACGTACAGGATGTGTGTGCTGTGGCTTTCGGATGTGCAGGACAGAGTTTAAAGTGGAGTCCCACCATGTCAGATGGGAAGGTGTCTTCTCATCCCATGGACAGCATGGGAAGTGGGACAGGGCCAAGGGAAAGGGGTTGCTCGGGACAGAAGGGCACCCGGAAAGAGGAGAGGGGAGTCACGGGCACGCAGTGCAGCATCGCCCGGGAGAGCCAGCCTGCACAGGGCATGAGAGGTCCTGCGTGGGCAGCTGATGGAGCGGGGTGACTGGAGAATCCACCCTGCCCTTTGGTCCTCCCTCCTCTGTCAGATCTGCCACTCGCGGCCTCTTTTTCCCACCTTGGGGTGATTTGTCCTCCGCTTCCTGCGGGAGGGCAGCGGCCCAGTTCTCATGAGCGGCCCTGCCAGATCGGCTCGCTGGGACCTGCCCATCCCAGGCTGGGAAAACCAGGCCCAAAAATACCATGCGATGAGCAGATGTTCCCTTTGGGTTACTGCCCGTGCCGAGTATCGCAGGCCAGGCTCTGTCAGCACTGACCCACATGCTGCACGCTGACAAGCCTCATTTTTATAATTCGGAAAAGCCTGTTTCCTTTAGGTGTGAGCCTTCGCCATCTTAGAAGTTAAATTTCTTATTTTCCAGAGACCTGGGCACAATCTGTATGACTGGGATGCTTCTTGATTGAGCCTGGCCCCTTAGGGCTTCTTTCACACCTCTGTTGTTGGCCAAAATGGCACCCAGGGGTCTAAACACCAATGTTACACTTTTGTGATGAGGAGCTGCCCCCTTTCCAGCATGAGTAGCTGCTGGTAACCACACGCTACTCCTAGACAGGACCCGTGTGCAAGGATCATGCAAAAGTTGACCTCCAAGCATCCTCCAGAATGAGTGGGAGGCCTACAAGGGGCATTTGGGGAGCTGCTGGGGTGCCCTTGCCGGAACACATCACCCCTTGACCCCCTTCAGCAAGAGAGGGTTGCAGTAAATCGGTTTAGTGCTGCACATTTGGGGAATGGGTGCTGTGGAAAAGCAGAGCAGGATTTCGCCCCGCTTGCTGGTTTGCATAGCGCTGTGGGCTGCATCAGCAGCGGACCCACAACCAAAACTCATTGCTGCCTTTGGGCACCACTGGCTGCTCCCACTCCCCATCCAAGGCAGCCTCTCCTGTATCCCACATCCTGGCAGGGGGCCCCTTTTTGTTGCCGACACCCTGGCTTAGGTACGGAAACAAGCTTCGATCTCCAGACTCTCAAAGGGTTAAAAACAACCCCGTGCATGGGCATGGTTCTGCTGCCCAGGGGCCCCTCGGTGCTGAGCCAGGCAGGATGGGGAGCTCGGGGGCCACGGTTGCCAGCTCAAGCCCTTGGCATTTGTTTGCCCACCTCACGCCTTCCCTCATCCTTGGGAAGCGGAGCCCGCAGCCCTTTTGCTTGTTTGGTTTCCTCCTGTAACCAGCCTGTTTATTGTTCTGAAAAGGTTAAATCGGTCAGGAGAAAAAAAAAAAAATGATTTTTTTTTTTTTCTTCCCCTTTCTAATGAGAGTCTGGGGACCTTTTCCCTGCTGACGTCAGAGTCGGATCCAATAGCCTTCGCAGTGAGGCCTGATTTGCAAAGGGCACCCTGGGGAAAAGCAAAAATCTTGGTGAAACCTTTAAACAGAAAAAGCACCCTCTGAGACGATTTTCGACTGCTTTTATGTCCTGATTTCACCTTCTAATTACTAATTCCTTATTTTTCTATTTCCACCCCCCGCCCCAGCCAAGGGAAGGCGGAGGGGAGGGCATTTGCAGCCCCCCGTGCATGCAGACGCTCCCTGGCTCTCCCCGCGCTTGGCTCTCCCCCCCAGCTGCCATGCGAGGAGAAGCCAAGCCCGAGCAGCTGGGCTGCTCCATCCTGCCTTGGCTGGGAAGCCGAGGGGGCCCCGTCTGGGTCGCTCTGCATGCAGGCAGCACCGGCCCTGCCATTCGCCGTGCCTCGCCGTTTGCCGTGCCGCAGGACGGCGTGGTGCCCATCAGGCTGTATCGGTGGCCTCCGACCGTTGAGCACGTCCCGAGGGCTATGGGTGGCCATCACCACCTCCATCATTCCCCAAGGTAGGAGTGGGCAGCGCCAAGGTGGAGTTACGGCTCTGCCTGTGCTCCTGCCTGGCCAGGCTTTCGGAGCAAGAGCTCTCCTGTGTCATCCCCAAGCCAGGCCCCGCAGCCGTGCCTTGTCCCCACAGCCAGACCAGCGAGGATGTAGGTGGCAGGGATGTAATTTTAGCTTGCCGAATGCCACGCTGGGGAAAGATGCCAGAGCATCCTGACTGGAGACCGACGTCCTGTGTTTACGGTGATGCCCACGCACTCACTAGGTGCTGGTGGGGTGTCACGGGGGAGCTCTTGGCCGGAGGTGGCATTTCTGAGATGCTGCTGTGGGCACTGTGGCTCCCTCGGAGCCGCAGCCCATGGGCGGCTGTGGCCATGGTCAGGAATTTGACTCAATGCTCTTAATTACCAGCCCGGCAAAAACATTGACTTGTGATCCCGTGTGCTGGGCTGGCCTGAAACACGCTCCATGGGGCAAAGGGCTCCTTAAGCACAGCTGAGTCGTTTCATATCCTCTGAGTAGAGATTCTGTTTTAGCAGAAACATTTTACATTTACCATTAAAAGTTTAGCTACTTCTTTCCTCCCTGCCCTGGGATGGAGAATCCCAGCAGCCTTGCAGCACTGGAGCTGCTCTTCAAACCTCTGCCCACCGTATCTGCGTGATGGAGGTGAGCAGGAACCCACCAGCCCTCCAACCGCCGTCAAGAGATGGCCTCAGGGTGCCCATTTCCCCTCCTGCCTGAGCGAGGGACACTGGGATGTGTGAGCGCACCAAGGCCTCCTGGACTGTTTCTTTGGTAGTTTTCTGGGTGGCTTGTTTGCCATTTTTGAGGACGTTCAGAGGAAGATGTGTCTCATCCTCGTTATGACTGGATGCAGTGAGGTTTGCTGGGCTTGGAGGCTGGTTGTTTGGAGAATGCAGAGTAATGCTAGCCACAGGGCGATGACATTTGCTTACTCACCCATGTCCTGGACACAAAGCTCATCTGCTTCCCCCGGGTGTTGAGGTGGCTGCACTTCGGTGGGACTGTGGTGCGGGTGCGGAGGGTGCAGCTGCCCAGCACCGGGTGCTTCCTCAGAGGACAGAGACAGCAGTGTTTGAGTCCCAACAAAAAACCTGAGATTCAAACAGTACAACTCAATAGAGATTCAGTTGTGGGTCCAAACTTCATGGCCATCTCTTCCTAAAGAGTTGAATCTTTTCCCGGTCTGAATACATCCAAACTCTGAGCAAGCTCAGCTTCTGCTCTGGCTCTTAAGCCAAGCTTTGCGGATTCCATCTCTTGCCATTCTTCTACTTTGCTCTGGACAGGTTTCAGCACTAAGTAGAAGATCTGGGTCCAACAGCCATGCTTTCCTTATCCTCCCCAAAGCTTTTCCTGTCCGGAAGCAGTGGAACCGCTTGGGTTTTGCGTGCTGAGCCCAGTCTAACTCCTTTGCTCTGCTCCAGGCTGCAGGGTGAAGTGCCCAGGTGTCTGCACAGACACCGGCGTAGGGGGACAATTGCACCCCACCGATGCAATTAGCAGGCCTAATTAACATTGTATTGCCTACTAAGTGTAGACTGACCATGCACTCAACCGACTGCAAATGTCATTGGTTTGCCAAACCTGCTTGTTCCTCTGCTGAGTGCTGGCAGTGGGGAAATCCTGCTGGGGAAAAGAATCTCCTGGAAAAAGAAATCCCTCTGTGACCTGATCTTGGGAGGGTCTGTGTGTGGGGCTCTGGTAGCACCCAGGACTCTGCACTGCAGACCAAGTACCTCTGCAGTAAAGCAGGTACCCATGCAGGGTGGAAAGAGGCTTCGTAAGACACAGAGGACAGGGCTGTATTGCGATGAAAAAAAAGCCCAGGATCTCATCTGTCTATCTCAAGGCAAGATGTCCTTCGTCGCTCTTTGGAGTGATGAAATAAGTGGCTGGCTGAGGGTAGGTGTGTGATGATGAAGGACCCAGAAGTGATTTCATCATCTTTCCTGCTGTGTGCAGTCCTGAGGATGCTCCTTTGGGAGGAGGTCACAGGAAAGGACCAACAGGGAAACCCAGCAAAGCCCTGCGGTGGTTTAGGTACGTGCCGTGCTGTGGTTTGCCACAGCAGCAGCTGGTGGAAGGTCTGGGGACAGCCCCGTGTGCCCAAGGCAGCTGTTGTGGCACAGACAGGTGAGGCAGTGGGGCTGAAGGTCACGGCACCAGCTCCCCAGCCCTGACCCCCTCTCCGTGGCACCCCAGCCACCGGCAACTCAGCTCAGCCTCTGAACAACCACTGTGGCTGCCTGCTCCCAGAAAAGCATCCCGGCTGCTGCGCCAGTTGAGCGAGGGGCTGGAGGGGGCGAGCGCAGCAGCGTGGCGCAGGTGGGTGAGGAGGTCCCGGTGATGGCTCACGCCAGGCTGCAGCCCCAGCTGTCTTTTCACCACTGCTGTCCAGCCAAGTTTGTCTCCAAACAGCCGTGATACGTTGGGAAAGTTGGGAGCACCCTCCAGCTGCCCCTCCTCCTCGTTTTCCCTCATCTCTCTTTTTATCTTTCTCCCCCCTGCCCCATCATCACTTTCTGCTGCTGCTTCTCACTTTGGAGTTACCTTCAGCAAACACCACCGCGTCCCACCCGAGCCAGGCGAAAAAGCAGCTCCAGCCCCGTGGCCAAATGTAGGCTTAGAGGCACAGCACAGACACAGCTCCATTAAGCCAGGCTGAGCCTTACGGGAATCGTTCCTGGCCCGGGCTTGAAAAACAAATATAGCATGTTGGTTTGCTTTGGCTGCGCCAGGAAGGTCACGCAGGGACACAGGTTTGCTGTTCTGATGGGAGGCAAGGTCCAAAGAGCGGCGTCATAGGCTGGAAAGCCGTGGAAATGGTATGTCATTATTTACATGTCAGGGACGGAGCCAGCGGAGGCTGAGGATGGGCTCGTAGGAACGGGCCAGGTTCGCGCTCGTCACGTGCGGGAGCGACGCGGGGCAAGGTGGAGGCTGGTGGGGCCTCGGCTGCGTGTTCAGCCTCAGCAGGGATGGGTGGAAGCCCAGCCCTGTCCCACGAAGGGCGGGCAGCGTCCTGGCCATCCAAGCTCATGTCGCTCCTCTATGCCCGCTTGGCTGTCCCAGCGCACGGCAGCTCCGCGCCATCGAGGCACCCAAAGGGGTGCTGGCTTTTAGTGGAGATTTGACCATTGCGAGCCTGACCCGGGTGCTTCTCCTGCCTTGGGTACAGCCAGCGACGCTTCCATCCAGGAAACTTTCTGAGCTGCCTCAGACACGGGATTTATTCTGCCCCTCGCCACACAACCTGGGCAGATGAGACTTTTCTCCCAGTTTTGCTGCATCTAAACTGTTGAAATAGCCAGTTCTTTGGGGTGGGAATTATTAATCCATAAAGCATCCAGCATGTGTTGGTTATTATTTGGAGATGTTATTGCAAGTCAAATGCGCAGGAATAATTTATGCTGGAGCTGGAGCCGACCTTTGTCCACCAAGGAAACCAACCTGAAAAGGGAAACCAGTGACGCCATCTGCTCTGTTTACTGACAGTTTGGCTTTTTGCTGGCGTGCTTTCAACCACCAAAAAAAGTCAGTTAGTGGATTGTCTATAAGTCCACACAGATGTAGCGTGTAAACACGATGTGGAAGCACAGGGCTTAGTTCTGTATCTTTGTTGTGTGTGTGTATTTATATACCTTTAAAAATGCAAGCCTTGGGTTTGCAAAATTAGTATCTAAATTATTTTCTGTGTGCGTGCTTTCTGTTTATGACCAAAACATGACTTCTTTTTCTTTCATAACCCAGCATTTAACTGAAAAACAAAAAAGCCATAAATCTAGATTACATATAAAAATTCATCCTATCATCTGAAGCTTACACTAGACTAAAAGCGGGGGGGGGGGGGGGGGGGAAATGCCTGAAAGTTAATTTACCATTTTTATTTCTGTGTTTGGAGTCAAGGGGGTGGAGAAATGCAACTAGTACCGAGATTCAGTCTTTGATTTTTATTTCTTGTCTTTACGCCTCCGCTGGGTGATTTCGGTGCTGGTTGCTAGCCCCAGCCGGGAGGTGGGCACAGACGTGCCTGTGGGCACGCACGTGTGCGCGCACAATCCCTCTCCTCTCTTTCCTGCTCACGTCCTGCCCAGCCCGTGCAGACGCCTCTTTAACTGTTCAGTCATCACCTTATAAATAGCTTTTCCTTCGCGTGCTTGGCCGAGTCCGTAACGCGGCGAGCGATACCCGGAGCTCCTTGGATCCCGCTTGCAGGTTTGCCGCTGATGTGTTGTGGGAGCTTGAGCTGTTGCTTCGCCCCTTAGATCCTGATTCATCCTTGGTTTGCTCTTTTGGGATCGGGAATTGCCCAGAACAGGGATCGTGTCTACATGCCCAGTGCAAACATATTAATTAAACCCGTGGAGGGCCTGAATATTTGGTCTGAAGGGAGCAGAGGTGTGTGTGCATATATACGTGTAAATATACACAATATGCATGTATTTAATTACAACGAAAGGGAACAGTTCCCCTTCTTTCCCTCCTGTAATCATTTCAAATATTCCGTTAAATAAAATTTCCACTTTGCAGCCCCCTGCCTCCCCTCCCTGCCCCTCATAAAACCCGCAGAGGGTGAATTCAGTGGCTTTGTTGTGCAAAAGGGTGTGTGTGTTCGTGTTTTAAAAGCTTTACATTTTTAACCTTTGATGATTGTCTTTAAAAAAAGTGTCTTTGAAAGCTGAAATTGCGTCATTCCATTCCAAAAATGTCACAATGGGGCGGTTTCAACACTGTCAAAGAGCTTGCCTTGCTCTGTTTCCCCTAACCCCAGATTTCTTTGACCTGTACACCTGATTCTAAACCTGTTATTTTGAACCAGAAGGTCTTTTTTTACTGGACAACTGGTTTTGACCTAGTATTCCTAACCAGTCCTGCTCATAACGGCAGCCTGGTCTCTTGGGAGATCCTGTTGTTCATTGTGGGTGGCCTAAGCCCTTCACTGGGTGGGGGGGATGCCAGTTTTGGGACCCTTTGCGTTGCAGAGGTGAGCAGCAGAGGCTCTTGGGCTTGGGCACATCCCCAAGCCGAGTCCCACCACCCACTGTCCCACGTGCATGGAGCTTCCCCGCACTGCGCTCTGCCAACTCAAGGCAGAGGTGGGTCAAACACCAAACACCACCAAGAGCTGCTGGACCGCCCAGCCACACACCGGGACAGTCTGCACCGAGCTGGGCGTGAGCACATGTGTGCAGGTGCACGCTCTTAGCATCTATTTATTATTTTGTGTTTTTGCAAGCCCTTAGCTTCCCCAGGTCAGCCAAAAACATGTCCTCCTCCTCCTGTATCACAGCTCCCCGCTGGCTTGGCTCACCGGAGGGTTTTCATGTTTGCTCCTGTGGTCTCTCAAGACAAAAGGGCTGGGATTTCTCCAAGCCCAGGAGGTTTTTGGTTTGGTTTTGTTTGCATTGTCCTTGCAAGGTGAGCTGCTCCAGCTGACACGATGTGCCTTTGGACATCTCCTTCCCACGCCTGTTCCTCATGCGGAAACCCCGCCATCCCTCCCCGGGTGTCTGCAAGCAGCAGGAGCCCCTCTTGGCCGCCCTGAACCCTGTGTCGTGAACGTGCTCGGAAATAGCTCCAGCAGCACCTTTCTTAAATCATGTGTTTTACATGCAGCCTTGATGTTCATTGGGAGGCAACTGGAATGGCTGGGAGGGATTTACCAGGTCCAAATTCACTTGACAGAAAAACAAAATTCCAGCGTAATTTTAACCAGCTGTGGTGGGAGAGTGAAAGAGAGAGAGAGGCAAGGAGAAGGAAAGCTCGGCGTGCGGGGGGAGCACGCGGCAGGGGAGGTCGGTGGTGCTGTGGACAGGCTGCGTTGAGCAGCGTTTGTGCGAAGAGGAGCCCTGGGAGGCCACCACCTCGTGGGCTGGTGGCAATGGGGACTCGGTGTCTGCCCTTCCCCACGGTGGCCATTGCCTCGTCACTGTCGTAGGAGATGATGCCAATGGCAACGAGGCAGCGCTGGGGTTGCTTTGTCCTCCTGAGCCCTTGTGGCATCGCTGCTCGTTGCCCGGCTGGGCGGAGAGGGTGATGGACTTTCCCTCGCCAAACTGGGCAAATCCATAGCGGATTCATAGCATCTTTGGTACCTCAGTGGAGAGTGTGTCCAAAAAAATGCCTAAAAATTCAGTTGATGTTTATAAAGAGGAAAAAAAAGCTTAAAGAGAAAAGACCTGCATGAGTTCAATATCTGGCCTTTATTTTTGTTTTCTTTGGGGTTATGGAATGAGGATAGCGTGTCCTCCAAAGTCATATGGGAAACAAATATGTTTATTTTCAGTATGATTTTAATTTTAAATTTAATTTAAATAATGTAAATAATATATTTTATACCGTAATAATGTATTTTATACGTGTATGTGTTGTGTGCATTTTGTAGGTGTAATTGGAACAATGCAATTTTAAATTAAGTATGAGCTACTCTTAAGTCTAACTTTGTGAGAATACGTGTTCATTATTTGAAAAGTTAGAGAACTTACAAAGAGAGATTTTTTTTTTCAATAACCTGAAATGTTTAAAGACATTTTTATTACATTTTATTATGTTTCCCATTCCCTGCTCCCGTTTTAGACTGCATGTACCAAGCGAGTCCAACATTTGATGAATCTGGGGACTCCTGTTTGAACCCGATTGCTACGTAATAATTTTTCCACATACATAAAACATAAGTACAGCTTCAACCTCTCCAGCAAGCTGCCGCTGAATAGCTCATTGAAACCAAGGAGATCTCAGGCATACACAAAGCTGTACCCCTGCTGAGATTTTGCAGGATCAGGGCTATGTGTTATAATGCATAAATGTTGGTAAAAATGAGTTCTTGTAGGACGTAAATAGAGGAGAACATTCACACCATTTACAAGAAAAAAACATGGCGTTCTTGCTGGTAAAAGTACTGAACTTGAATGCTGTCCTGTGGGGAGGGACCTCCTGCTTAATGGAGAAGAAATTCCTCAGAGATAAGCTGAGCATCCTGAGCTTCCTGGTGATACTTTCCATGGAAGTATAGCAAGTATTTTTATTTTACTTTGTTTTACTTTAAAAAAAAAACAGTAGCACAGCATGTAGCTCCGTTCTTTGTTTTGTGAGGGCTTCTGTGTGTGCTGAACTCAAGGCAAGGAATACAGTGTGGTGGGGTTCGGCTGGAGCAGGAGGGCCATGCAGCAAAGTTGGCAGAAGGTTGGAGAAATCTGCTTAAAATCAGGCTTTTGAGGGACAGTTGTTCTAGATGTCCTGCAGCACATGAGTGTAACAGAGTCCTTGTTTCTCCTTGTCTGCCCCCACAACAGTGTTGTTCTGCTCTGCAGTGCTGTCAGGGGATTTGTGGTCTGAGACAGTTGCGTGTGCCCATCTGCAAGTGTGGTAGTTGTAGTTGTGGCTGATGTTCTTGGAGCTTCTGAAAACCCCATAAGACACTGCTTGTCCCCTTGATGATATGCTTACCCTACTTCCTCAAATCCTTTCCTCCTAGATGTCAGTTTTGGGAAGGCAATTGCATGAGATTGGGTTTTGCATCTTCTGGAGATGGATACCTCTTCCTCCGCAGGTGCAAGGTTCAGGTGAGCTCTGTCCAAGTCATAACCCCGACCAGCAGTAGAAACTTTCCAAAAGTCAGCTCTGTGAAAGAGAAACCCAGTTACAGTAAGGTTAGACAATCTTCAGTGTCGGTATCGCTCCCCATATGTTGAGTGGTTTCTGAGATCTTGATTCAAAAGAGGCAAGCATTGAAAGGAGCTGTGTGACTGCTCCAGTGTCATCCAGGTGCAAATGGTACCTCCTCTTCCTGGGAGTCTGAAGGCTGCTCGTTCGAGGTGGCTTGAGATCCATGGGAGAAACATTTCTGCATTAAAGATGCCAACAGTGACAGGTGGCATTTAGCACACAGCTCAAAATGTGTCCTCTGGGCCCGCTTTCTGTAACAGCTCTGCTGACCAGGTAACGTCGAGCTGCCTGTTGACTATCACTTGTTCCTCTGGACCCCAGTGTTCTCACTACTCTTTGCAGTGCATTACATGGTTTCTGTCAGACCAAATAGCCAAACCACTCTTCATACAATTATTTTTTACCCCAATTGGCATGACTGACTTTGTTTCTATCTGTTGCTTCATGGCTGGGGAAGTTGTGAATGACCTTGGGAGGCCTGAGCAGGGCAGCTTTGTCCTACACCAGACTGCGTTTTACCTACAGGACTATCTATTTGATTCAATCCTATTCAGTACCCAACAGGTTAGAAGCAAGGAGACAGAGAAATGGCAGCAAATGAGTTGGAATGTTGGTTTCCCATGGATTTCTGAGGTCTCCCTTTCCCCCGGCTGTCCTGGGGATGTTGACATCACCACTTCTGGAGATGCTTAAGTATGATTTAGTGTGAAACGACTGAGCTTAGATGTAACATGTGTCTAAAAGGATCTACCTTCCCCTGGGAGCACAGAGGTGTTGACTCTTTCTGATCACTCAGTCCTGGGCTCTCACCCATGGATAATTACCCATGGATCCTGAAGGCCAAGTTCTGCTGGAGCGGGAGAACTTGCAGGTGGACAGTGGTCAGCTCTTTACCTCGTGCTTTGTACAGCTGTTGCTGCAGCCACTCTTCAGTTTTCTGTCTAGGGAGGGTCGGAGACAGGGAAAAGAAAACCTTGACGTAAGTGTCCCTCCCTTCCGCATTCGGTAGCAGCAGTGAAATTCATGATCCATTCCTGTTGGCGCTGAGCTACCCTTGATGGCTTCTCGCAGGAACACTTAGGACTTTGGCTTGGTCTAAGGGGTGATGTTAAGCAAAACACTTCGTACCTCGGCCCGTAGCGATCCCTGGACTTGAAGCCGGGCTGCTATGGTGACAGTCTCCCTTGAGATGCCTAAATCAGTTAGACAGGGACACATCATCTCTGGTCTCTCATCTTTTTCCCCGTTGCCCTCCCCCACCCCATCTAGCTGCATGTTCTGTACAAGATACCTACCACTCCCAGCCGGTAATGACTTCCACATGGGGCTGGACCTTGTGGACAAATCCCCTGTAACAATGGGAAATGTTCCTTGGTCTCTCATTGTGTCTGTCTTTGGGAAGGAGGAGAAGGCGTTGACGACAAGCCGAAGAGCTCTAATATTCCTCCCGGACAGCTGATTAATTCCATCCTCTGCATCCGCTCTGGACCATCCCGCCCCACCCCGCGCCTTCTGCTTTTTATTGTTCTCTCCACCTGGCTCCCTCTGGCAAGGAAATTGATGGGATTTCGTGCCACGTGGAGCTCCAAATGGAAAACCCGGACAGCAAGAGCCTCTGCTCCCCCCGCGGTCCAGGCCCAATGGCTCTTGCTGGAGGAGGAGAGGCTGCACCTTCATCTCAGCCAAGACCGAGCGCTGGAACGGGGACGCAGCATTCTTCCCCAGCACGTCTGCTCGCGCCTGGGAGAGAAGAGACCTTGCCTTTTCCCACTCCTTCCCCTGGCATCGGGATAGCTCCTCTCTTTGCAGATGGCTGCAGACTCGCTCTCCCACTCAGACCTTCTTCCTTCACGTGTGGGCACGTTCCTGCTTAGAAATGATCCAGGCTTCTGGGTGAGGACGTGCCCACCCGTGCCCTGAAAATTGCCTGCCAGTTGCCTGCTGCAAAGCCCCCCCTTGCTCATTCCTTCCCGTGCTTGTGTCATCTATTTGCTCGCACGTTGACATAATGAGCGCTCGTGACGGCTCCCACGCCCAGCTGTGGTCACACGTGCACGCAGGTTTGCACACTCGCTCGCACGCATCCCCTCGCTCTTCCGCCGCGGTCTGGTTTTGTCTCGCGTTCTTGCCATTCCCTCACCAGACGCGCGCTCCAGCCTCGTTGCTCAGCTGTGATCCGTGGAAGACAGGGAAAAAAGAGAGACAAGGGCATTTTGATTATGATTATGGAGTTGATTTATTAGAATCATTTTAAAACACAAAGCCATCTGTGTGCCTCTTCCCCATCCAAGATTTAGAAAAGACCAAACCATCCATCTGACCCCCAGCTCTCCCTCCCCTCCTCTTCCCGCGCCTCATCCTCGCCTTCCATTCTCCTCTGTGGCTCTCTTGCCAAAACACTTGCCCATACTTAATTCTCCTCCCAGAGAGACAATGCTTCGCATTCTTGTATTGGAAGCCAAAAAAAAAAAAAAGACTATTCTATTCTGTCTCTGCTTTGCAGCTTGGTCTGCTAAGTTGCTTTCCCGAGAGTCTGTGTTTAAAACAAGAAAAGATAAAGGGAAAGACAAGTTGGTGCTGAAAGGTGCTGGAACATCATGGCGTGGGGGGAACGTTTTCATTCACTCCACATATCAAACAGCCACTGGCAGCCCGTCCCCAGGCAGAGCGAGTGGGACGGGAGCCTGTTCCAAAGGGCTCACCTTTAGGGAGGAAAGACGTCTTTGGACGCCGTCTCCCATCCTTCCTTCGCTCCCTTTTGAGGGCCTTGGCTCCAGCCCCGGTTTTCGAGGGTTGAGGTGTGCTGACAGATTCTCTGAGCGGGATGAGCCAGTGGCTGGAGTCCAGAGCAGGAGGAGAGCCGAGGTCCGAGTTCCCTGGAATCATGTTGTGACAAGCAGGAAGAGGCTCGTCCCTTCTCTTCCTCACTGCTCTGCTTGATGCTGGTCCAGCCTCCCTGGGGTGCTGACATCAGAAGAGCTGTGATGATTTACACCTCTGGAGGACTTGCCTCTCGCTGCTGTGGCCAAGGCTTTTCACCTCCCTGTGTCTCCATTTTTTCTAGATCTGCAATGCTTTAGGCATTTCTGTGGTCACCAGAAAGACTAAACCAGCATCACCAGCTGGCAGTTAAGGATTTTGATGGTATAATGCTTGTCATCCTTCTCGTGAGGATGGAAGGTAGGGAGCAGATCTGGAGCTCCTGTCTTTGGTGAAAGGAGAGCTAGAGGGAGTATGAGCACATGGTTTGTGTGAACTAGAAGTGCTCAAATGAAGTTTGGGATTACCTAATGCATGTTTAGCCTTTTTGTATTTACACATCAGGGAAACATTTTCCTCAGTTTCAGCAAATTAATTCGTAGCCAGTGTCCAGCATTCAAAATCTCAGTGATGGTGGGAGAAGGTCTCAGGCAATGGCAATTGCAATCCTGAAGAGCAGTGTTCTGACTTTTATTTTATTTGTGTGTGCTTGGGTACAAACAAAACCTTTCTGGGTTTTGTTACTGTTCTTTTGAACCTCATCTTTCCATATAAATCTTATTTTTATGTTGTTAGTGGTTCCCATATGAGATCTGACGTTTGTTATTTGATACTGGCAGAGGAGAATGAAACCTATTAATGAAGTCTCATGGCTTCAACAGGATCCTAGGGAATAAGAGCAGGGCTTGTGAAAAGACCTGAGGATTTAGTGTCACTGTCATCCGCTCAAGCTCTTGAATCTCTTTATGGACCCCTTTCTATCCGCAGAATTGTCTGTCTTCAGTTTCCCTGGTTCCAGGTGTCTGTTCATCGAAGTCGATGATTTGCCTTCTTTGTTGTGCACTAAATCACCCAAGTGCTGAGTGTCCTCCCGGACCTCTTCTCAGTTCCCTTGTGTCTGGTTAGAAAAGATCAGCGTGACCTCATGCATTTCTTTTGTGAAGAAGGAAAAAGGAGTTTTACTTAGAACACAAGACCACTGTGGTTTGCATGGCTGCTCTTCGCACCGCGGTTCCTCTCACTCATCTTCAGGAAGGACATCTTGTAGAGGAAGGACACCACTCAGCTGGACGAAAATCCGTCAGGAGTCCCAGGAAAGGGCTGGAAGAGATGGTCTTCCAGGCCTAGAGCAGAATAACCCTGTTTAAACCAGCTGTGACGAGGGTCTGACCAGCAGCCTTCCCAGAGCATCCACATCTGCGCTGACGTATGCGTCCATGAAAAGCCTGTAAAGATAACCTTCCACTTTGTGTCCTTAAATGAGGGAGGACAGGGAATGGCTGCATCCCATGGACTCTTCTTCTTGAATCGGAGTGCAAAGATCCCCGGTTGCTCCACAAATGCGAACCTCAGAAAGGGAATTTCCAGCCCGTATTCCCGACTCTCTCAGCTTATCCCTTTTGATTTCTCTTGAAATTTCTCTCATCCCGGCTTCCTGTCCAACGCTGCTGTATCATGATTTAAACAGCTGCCACGTCCCACCCTTGAGGCAGCTGCATCTCGGGGCTGCGTGGGGAGCGCAGGGCTCCTCGCCCCGACACCGGTCCCACTGCCCGAACGCGATGGGGCTGTGGGCTGCAGATCCATCTGGAGGGACGGGGCAGGGCCGTGCCAGGCCATCGCCCGGTCTTCCTTCATACTTCGCAGTTGGGTGCAGGGATGCTTTTTCTCCTCATTTTTTTTTCCATTCTCTTTTTTTTTTATTATTTCTTTTTTTTCTTTTTCTCCTTTTTTTTTTTTTCCTTTCCATTGGTTGTTTGGATTAAGGGGCCTTAAAGGGGCCAGACATTTCTTGTGTTCTCTCATACCCTATAAATAACCAGCACCTCTCTAGTGCTCCAACTCCACCCTTCAGTTGCAGATTCCACTGTCTAGCTGCCACCACTCTGTATGGCCTTTTACACCCTTCCTTTCTATTTAATACGGAAATATTAGTAAAAAAAAAAAACCTTGCTGTCACCAATTCTCCAAGAGGAGGAGAGGGCAAAGGGAAAGAGAGGTGGGAGGCGGGAGGGGAGGACACAACCGTCCAAAAAAAGTATCAGAAGGAATGTTCTTCTCCCTCCCAGGTTTACAGCGATGCCTTTCCATCCCAAGTCATCTGTTTTGCTTTCCTTCTTCCTCAGCCTGAAAGTGCTGCAGCATTATCATGTAATGTTGCTTAATGTGACCAAAGGCTTCTGCGAGTCGCCTCGCGGACCACAAGCATAGCCCGGATTGCAAGGCAGCGATGCCTGCAGCGTCTCATTAAAGTGGAGGACTTGCAGCCCTCCGTGTGTCCCATTAATGGTTGTTTTTTCATTTTCTTTTCTTCTTTGCCCCTTTTTTTTTTTTTTTTTTTTTTCCCCATGTGCATGCCACCACCCCAAGTGCCAGGCAGGGATTTTGTAACCATGCCGGCGTATCTGGGAGGTATGCATGGAATCTTTCAAGTGCTTGGTCAGTCCTCTGTGGTTTCCTTTGAGCAACTGCCCACCCTGCCAGCTCCCACCACCCTTTCCCTGACATGCAACTGGTTGCGCCATTCATGTGGGAGTTTCACATGACTGTTGTCTCCTTTGGGTTTCTTTCTGTTCCTTCCTCCTGGCACAGTTCCTGATGCTGGTGAAAGATCAGGGGGTAGTAGCCCTGCAGAATGGAGTAGTCTTGAAGACCATGGAGCAGGCGGAGATAAAGGACAAGCTCTTACCTACCAAGTGTCCCGATCCAATTTAGGGAATGAGATGTAAGCCACACTCGGTGCTGGATAGTGTTAAGAATTTGAGTGAGGGAAGTGGGATGCTCTAGCAGATGAAGGTCTGACTTTTTGCTCTACCTGAGATATTATTCCATCAGTATTTTATAGTGTTTTGTGGATTTTTTTTCTCACCAACCATCTCTGGGGCAGGGAACTCTTGTTATTCCCATTTTGGAAACGTAGAGTTGAAGCATGCATCCCCAGAGATAACAATTGTCTTTGAGCATGGCTAGTTGCTTGGACTTTCCAGTCTAGTTGGTGCCCACTGGCCAGGATGAGCTCTTAGCTTTTGGGTACAAGCTCCCATGTCTGGATGTCCACGTGGCTCTGCGGGAGATGTGCTGGTGGGCTGTGCTGGCTGTGATTTTGATCAGAGTAGTTGAGACTACATGGATGGAAATGTGGATGTGTGGGATGTCATCTCACAATTCTCCTTCCTGAAACTCAGCCCCCAGCAACATTTCAGTTTGCTTCCTTGATGGTCTGTACAGTAGAAGAGTCTGACTATGAGACTGGTTGTTTCCATCATGGTTTAGCTGTGTCTTGAGCCTTGGACACATCCTCATTAATGTCATCTGCCTAACCTGCATGTCCAGTGATGCATGGAGCTGCACAGGTTTCCTCTACAGGAAATCGTCTCACTGTGTCTTTGTTAACGTTGTCTGAGCGTGAGCAATCACCATCAGGAGCTACCCCTACTTTTCTGTTGACTAAAGGAAGAACCTAACTGGGTGCCTGTTTGGAGAGGGCTAAAGGGAGGTAAATCTCAGCCAAAGGGATTCATTTGGCAGCCTAAGAGCTGCCCTGCTTTCTGCTTGCACACTGCGCCAGCGGGGTTACCTGCTGAATGAATGGCAGTGTGCGGTTATTAACGCTTGCAATTAAAAAAAGTAATAGAGGAGAAACCCGAGTGTGCTAAACCAAGCAGGGCAGCAAGGCCTGTTCATGCAGAATGGGTCATGATTTGCAAGACACTTCTAGATCACTTTGTTACTGGATTTTGTTGTTTTCTTCTATCTGTTTTTCCCTGTTCCGCAGAAGTCGCTGGTGTTCCCCAGCCTGTTTCAGCAGGAGATGAGCCCTTTCGTTGAGACATGTATCTCTGCAGTGAGGTCTCTGTGCGTTCACCTGCGGTGATCTCGCAGAGCCCTCTTCGCCCACCACAGCATCATCTGCAGCCCCTGCCCATTCTGCGTTACCATTGCATTCATGCTTCGTGCAGGAGTTGCCTCTCCCCTGCCGCCGCAGCAGGCAGCTGGGAGACGTTAAACAATGTTTTTCAGTCCCTGAACCAGTAGTGACGAAGCTGTGGGCTGCCCTTTGCCTGGGGCACGCTCACCCACGCTTCGGGAGGGATGTGTACGTGGTGTGGTCCAGTGCGGGAGCTGTGAAGGGCTGGAGCATCTCGGGGAACTCGGGAGAAGCCAAACAGCATCTCTGCGGAGCGCGTGCAAGCCGAGCGCTGATCACCTTGCAGTGCTGCCGATTCGAATGAAATTTCTGCAGGGGGGGCAAAGCCATGTCATTAGTACAGCGATCGCCGTTTCTGCCAAATGCCAAGTCTCTGCTCCGAACACTGGCTTCACAACACGAGTTGTAAGTTAGTTTTGTTTTTTTTACTTTTTTTCTTTTTTAACGTGGAAAACTGTTTTTTTCCCAAGCTGCCTTGTTGGAATTGGCTGGATTTGTTTTATCTGAAACTTTCCAAAAAAAATTCAGCCTGAGGCAGATACCCAGTGTGGAAAATTTCAACCCAAACAGTTAAAGTTTGGCAGTGTTGTAGGAGCCAAACATATGGAAAGTGCTGGGCCAGTGTGCTGGAGCCTTGCTACCTGCTCTGGGGGTGTTTTCATGGGTGTCCTCTTCTCAAGGAGCTGCCCTCGTGCGGTGATGCAGTGAGGGACAGAAGCACCCACACTGGGTTATGGGGATCTGCGTGCTTACCATGAAATTGCTGTTCATGGTGAGACCTTGCCTGGCCACCTTCACAGAGATGCTGTGGTGAGGTGAGCCGGGGGAACTGGATCACACCTTGCTGCCATCAGGGCAGGGCTGGGGTGGTGGGGGGTGGTCTGTGGGAAGGATGGGTAACTGGAATGAGGGGAGGGATCCTCTCCTGCCTCTGGTCCCTCTTAGCAAAGGGTGACACTAGCTGGTGGCATTAACCCATCAGAGCTGGCGTCCGAGGTGTGTGCTCATACCCTGGTTGTACCCGTATGTGTCTGCTGTGCTGGGGAGAGACTTCCAGCATGGGTGAGGAGTTGGTTTATGTTCCCTCCATGGCATCAGCATCTAACAGAGCCGTGGTTTTGGATCAGTGCCCGAGCGGGGCCAGTGCTGTGGGGCAAGTGCTGGGGAGCCCTGTTTCTGTGCGAGCTGCTGCCCAAAACCTTGTGACCCTCCACCTCTGCAAACCTCAAGACTCTTGCTGTTGGGTTCAGAAAGGAGTTTGTGAGCCTAGGGGGTCTTTTTGTTGTTGTTGTGTTTTTAGTGAAGCCTGCAGCCTTTTTGAGGAAGTGTTTAATCATGTCAGAGCCTGTTTGGGTTTCTCAGCAGGGCAGCACGTGGCATCGGGCATTTATTTCCCCCAGGTCACCGGTGGTGGGGCAGGAAGAGGGACTCTGCTCTCATCACCCTCCCCTCTCAGCACCCCTTTCTGAACAAAACCTGGAACCAAGTGCCAAGCCAAGCCTTCAGCTTTTCTTTTCCCTGCCCACCCGTGTGCTTGTGCAGATGAACACCGTCCCTGTCACCTCCACGGTGGCCATGAGGCATCCTGTCACCTGCCCCAGCCCAGCCGCGTGGGGATGGCCACACGCACAGGATAATGTGTTACTGCCAGACAACCTGAGTGACAACTTCTCTTAATTAATCTGGCTTTCCTTCCTGCTCATTTTTTTTTTTTATTTTCATCCCCGAAGTGTGGCAGAAACCACCAGACACCATCAGATGTGTTGTACGGGCAGGGTGTCATCAGCTCCTTTCCTCTGGGACGGTGCTTTACAGTCCGGCTGACATTTTTAGAGCCGGTTTTCATTAAAAGTGGCTTTTGAAAATGGGTAAGTAATAATTTGCTAAATCAGGCCCTGAACTGCTCAGTTTAACAAATTATTACTTTTTTTTTTTTATAAGAATATGTGTGCAGGGAAGCCCAGTTTAATGAAAAATGGCCAGGTTGGATCAGGCTGGATCTTAATTCCAGTTGGATGTCACCGCCATCTTCATCGCCATGGTTTAGTCATGTCCTTCTTTACATGTTAATTAAACTTATGTGTCAGTAAGCGTTGTAAGTACAAACGTGGTGTTTGGTGTTTGTTTTTTTGCTTTTACAGTGTTGCTTTTGCAGCATTTGTTTAGTTTTCATTCGATGCATAAAATATGAAGGGAACAAAAAACTCATGCGTGTTGTGTCGTGTAATTAGACGGGTAACCAGATGTTAATTAATATATGAATATTGGGTTTATTTCCAATCGTCTGGCTGTGGTTTGAGCAAACCTATGTTCCCCAGCTGTTGCTACACAAGACAGAGAGCGAAAACAGAGCTGGGATTCAGCTGCTCCAGTCCTGGAGCACAGACAATTGCCCCAGCTGAAAGAGGAGATGCTTTTTGGATGTGCAGTCCCCAGACGCAGCACAGCAGTGTGACGTTCTCCTTCTATCCAGTGGAGGGCAACAGGGGACACGCTCGCAGCCGTGTGCATCCCAACCAGTCTGGGGAGCCAGCGGTGCTGGGGCTTTGAAGCCCCGTGGAAATGCATCCAGTTTCTCCTCCTGGACACTGCGGTCTCACTGAATTTCTGCTGCCAGGCCATGGTTGTTCATCCACCAGCTGTGTGGCTCTTGGAGGAGTCCCTGGAGATTTTCAAAACTCAACTGGATAAAGCCCCAAGCAGCCATGTCCTGGCTTTGAGGTTGGCCTCATTTTGAAGAGGTTGGGCTGGAGATATTCTGTGAGTCAGGTAGCGGGCCACCACGTTCAGCCTTTTGCTATCAAAGCATTTGATTCTTCTCTGTTTCAACTGGAAGACCCTTTCTAAGTGGATTCAAAAATATCCTTTCATTTTCTCCAGCTCTCAATCCAGCAGCAACATGTGGTTGTGCTGTGGCCAGCCAGTGCATCCAGACGTTCCTCCTCTTCCTCCTTTGTTGCTATCTGCAGAGGTGCAGACGCCTGCTAACGAACTATTTTAATGCTTGTCTTTAAGTTAATTTGCATTTTTACATGTTAAAATTCATTCCATTTGTATTACTATAGCCCTCAAGATCTTTTAATTTCTTTTGTCTGATCTCCTGTGCACCTATAATACCTTCCACTTCATCACTGCTAAAGTCAGCTGTATTTCCAGTGAGAAATAAGATTGATTACAAGCCTAATCATTGAGGAACTCTGCTAGTTATAACTCAGTTCCCATCACTCTCTTCCCAGCGTAGCCTGCTTTCGTGTGTCCGTTACTCAGTACCTTACCTGCTGTATAATTCTTCTGCTAATTCCCATCTTTTCAAGCTCACCTAATAATTACCCATGTTGTGTCATGGCTAGTGCCTCTTGCTACCCAGGTAAATTAGATTGTACCATGCTTCTCCTATCTAGGGACCGAGCTGTTTCATTGAATAAATACATCAGGTTCCTCTCACATAATTTACTAAACCTGGGGCTGCAGTTTATTCTGCTTGTCTCCATGTCATTGATGATTCCTTCCTTTAAAAGAAGGAAAAAGGAGAGCTCTTTAATGAGATAATTTTCTCTCTCAGAGCTGCACCTGTGCCTTGAATATCAGGAAGAAAGGCCAAGCCATTCCACCTCTTTGACCCGTCACATGGTCCATAGATGCATTGACTTTCTCAAGGCATCCTGTCTTCTGCTAAGTCAAGATGAAAGCCTGTGACTTTCTCTAAATTGCTTGTGAACTCCCTGGCACTCTCTCTTTGTCTCTGTTTTCCCTTCTCTCCCTCCTCGCCGCCAGTAGCTGGCTTGAGGAGAATAACAGTGGAATCTCCCACATTGCTGTGGTCTGAGCAGGTTTCCCTCACATTATGTCTAAATAAATATTAATAAGAAAAATGGAATAAGAGCTCATTGACAAATTCGGCAAATATTTGCCTCTGCCTTCCCTTTCCAGCAAGCTGGCTCCCGGAGGAAAGTTTTGCCCTTTCTCAGAGCGGACTATTCAGGAAATAAACACTCGTTTTATTTTCTTGGAGGAGGAGGAAAATGAAAATAGCGTTATGGGGCCTGAAGCCCACATCTCACATTTTGTGTGGCTGGAAGGAACTTCACATCACAAGCTTGAAGAATGGCTTCTGTCTTTGCCTTCAAGTGGCCAGTTATCACAGAACTGGCCAGGATGGGCTGGAATGATCGCGTGGTGGCGTTCCTTAGTCCTCCAAGGATGGAGCAGTGGATCCCGCCATTCCCCTAACGAGGCTGACTAATTATTTATTACAAAGAAAGCTGCAGAAATCCGGAGTGGAAACTGCTCCCTAGGCCAGCTAGCTCACACCTAAGCGTGCCAGGCTGCTTTCCCAGCAGAGCACATGCCGGAGCAGTCGGAGCTGCTGCTGGGAGGTTCACGGGAGTGGGACCCAGGCTATTTTATGCACATGTGTGTGAGTGTGTCTCTGTGCCTATATATATATGTGTATAAAAAGTGCGTGTGTGTGTATATTTTACTATGTTGAGCTATAAACTGTATGGGTTAGGTATGAATTAGAACCTTATAAAATATGTTTACTCATTCTGTGTAACTCAAAGCAGGGATTAAACAGTAGGAAAAACTGACCGGGATAATTTTCCAAGCAGAAAAAGTTTTACAGCTCACATTGTGAACTGGAGAGGGAGGAATTTTGGTTGTTTTTTTTTTTTTAATTTAGGATTTTTTCAGAGAAAGTTTTTTGTGTTTGAATTTTTTTGGTTATTAGATAAAAGGAGATGGGAGACGGCTGAGGAGGAAGGATGAGTGGAGGAACAGCAGGAGAGCGTTCTGGCAGGCAAAGTTCTCCCCAGGCACCTGAGCCCCACCCTCTTCTCCATCTCTTGGGACAATGTACTTTCTGTGCTGGTGGCATCCAGGAGGGCCTCCCCACAGCATGCCATGCTCCTAAGCAGGCCCTGCTTTTCTCATCTCCTTGAAGGCATCTTTTATGGGGAAAACAGACTCCATAATGCTGCCATGGTTAAAAGGTGCAGGAAAGAAGCGGTGGGAGCGGAGGCAGGACAGAGGTCAGGCTCCACTGAGCATCTCTGGCAGGGGAAGAAGAGAGGGAGGAGCAAGGGATGGGGATGGATTGAGGTCTTACAGCCTGTTTGCTCTCCTCATAAAGACTGCACAAAGCACCAAGGGAATAATCTTACTATTACCGAGTGAATCATCCCAAGTCAGTTCCAGTTGAGTGGTGTTTGATAAAAAGCAAGGTGCATGCAACCTGGAACCATTTCCTTTCTTATTTCCTCCCATTCATAGATACAACTTTCTTTCTCCACCCTCTTTTTGGTCTCTTCTACCCTCTAGTTCTTGCTGCTTTGGTGAATCATCTCCGGCTTCAGGACTGGTAACCCATGCACAGTTAGCAGAGCCTGACTCACTTTTCTCCTCTACATGTTCTTTCCACAGCCTTGGGAAGGTTGGGTTTCAGTTGTTGGGGTTTGCATTGGTTTGGTTGGGTTTTTTTTCCACTTCACTTTATGAACATTTTCCAGGGGACCAGGGGAAGGGAGAGGAGAAGAGAGACCTGAGAGAGTTCATTGTTTGGGTAATTTTCCCTACTGCTAAATGTCAACATCCTACGCTTGATGCTTAGGATAGGGAGTAGAGGGACTTCTATTTCAGGCTTTGCAAGGGATGGGAGAGACCCCCTTATCTCTCTAACATGGCCCAAGAGATGTTTGGGTTCTATTTATGGATCTGAAGAAAGGAGGGAAGCGATAACGTCGCCGCACGAGCTCCGGGTTGGCTACCTGGCACTGGCTTCCCTCATCAGCACAGATCCTGGAACAGCCCTGGAATCCATTTACCACTTGGCTTAATCCTGCTCTGCTCCTTCTGGGAATCTGTCTTTTGTCGTCTGAGTGGTAAGATGTTGTACCGTTGCTGGTGATGACGTGTCTCCAACTAACCATCCTAGAGAAATTGGTGATCCTGGGTGTGGGAAGCATGCCCAGATACCTGGCTTTGCCAAGGACATCTAGGAATCAAACAACTCTTCCCACCATGGAGGGCCTTTGGTGAGATGGGTTCCCGGGAGACATCCTCCATCAGAGCTGTCCTGGCTACTAACAACTCCCCTTTCCTGTGGATGCCAGGATTGATTTGTCTTGGTTTCTGGGAAACATGCCTTAAAATTCCAAGCAGAAGGCATTCTTTCCATGCCAGCATCCTGCTGTGCACTCACGGCAGGTATCCTCAGTGCCTGGGGTTTGCTCACTTGTAAAAAAGGGTTAATAGTCTTTCAGAGATGAAAGCCAGCTATTAGTGGTTAGAGATCTGGGCTGGGGCTCTGGGTTATAAACCTCAAATTTGCCTTCTGCCTGCTATCTTGAAAAAGTAATTTCCTTTCTTTGCGTCCCTGCTCCTTCACCTGCCGCCTCTCGTGACGCTGCAGCCCTCTGTGCCGTGGGTGCGTATCGTAACGGAGCTCGCGTCTTGCCCAAGGGATGTAAATGCTGCCACGTTGTCGGAGGTATTAATGGCCTTTGTGAAGTACATTGAAGTCTGGGTGTCAGGAGCCTTGTTGACATGTGTTTTGTCCTCAAGGAAACAAAATCAGCTCAATTTAAAAAATCAGAGATTGTGTTCTGTCCTTCTGAGGAGCAGGACTGTGCAGTGGTGCGGGAAATCCTCTCACCTTGTAGTCTTAGTGGAAAAGGTGGAGTGGTTGCTGATGTGATGATGGATGCTGAAGTAGACTCCTCATGGCCAAGAGATTCCCAGCACTTTCTCCTCTTCACTGACTTGTGCATCAAAACTGTGAAGAAAAATGTTAACTTCATTCTGGGGAAATCAATAAGTGAATGATTCATTATCTGTGTTAAGAAAGCTCTTGTGAATTTACTCTAGTGACCCAGGTCAAGAACTGGTGTTAGTTTGTGCCTATGTCAGTCCTGCCCAAGTGGGTGTTTTCTAGCTTCTGAGTTTGGTCAGATAATTGCTTCGTTTCTCAGTTTGGTCCTGAAAATTGCATTTGGCTTCTCTTGTGCTACCTGCTTGGATAAATGGAGAGTTATGAAAAGAGGCACAGTCAAATGACACACTTTCTAGTCTGAATCTGAGGTAACTGAACGTATCTACAAAAACATGTAGAACTCATTGTGTTTGCACAGGGTTTAACCTCGGTCCTGCGAGCATGTATGTTAGTTTATCTGGCACGCGAGTGTAATGGAACAGCTCACATGAATAAAGCTAAACATGTGTAAATGTTTGCAAGATATGGGTCAATAATTCTTGGGAAATCATAGCAAACCAGCTCTTTATTTTCTTATGCAGCGGTGTTCTCCAATCTGTCTTAGACGAGTGATCTGAAATATCTGTAATAATCATTACGGTGCAGTTGTTCCAAAGAGCTCACAGCCAGGATGCAGGAACTCAGCTAGCATAAATTGTTATTGTTCCATTGACTTCAAGGGAGCTACAGGAGATTTGATGAACTGAGGATCTGCCCCCACATTCTCAAATGGCCAAAAGTGTGTAACAGGGCCAAAGAAGAGATCCGCTTCCTCGCGGGTCCCTCCATCAGGACCAATTTTTCTAAGTGTTTGTTGGCGAACAGGCTGCGGATCTGGCTGTGGTTGTGTGTGCTGAGCCCTTCGGAATACACTGATCCAAAGTCCTATCACTAATTCATCAGCATTCGTGCGTACTACCTCTGTTTAGAATAAATGGGACCAAACAAAGAGTAGTTTCTCTAAGTTGGTTGCCACCACAGGTCCGCTTTCCAGCACTGGGCCATGGAGAGCAAGAAGGGACCAGGAGCGGGGTTAGGCAGCAGTGGCAGTACGGAAGAAGCTGGCTGACCCAAGAAGTAAAAAATTCCACTTTCCCAATAAGTGCAAGGAGAAGTGAAGCACAGATCAGCTGATGGCTTTTCAGCATAGGTTTAGAGTGATTTGATTTGACAAATCACCCGAGATTATTATGGTTTTAGTGATTAATTGAGCCCTGTGTTTCTTTCTAGGAACCGTTCTTTCCCCCTCCTGCTAGTCTGGTATTTGCATCTGTGTGTAGGGCTTGATCTCCAGTGGTGCCAGTCAGCCAGGGGGGTTGTGTGGGAGACTAAACTGCTGGAGTATTTGGTCATAAAGAGCTGAAAATGAAGATAAGAGGCTGCTCAGCAGAGCTGGAAATGAAGGACCTGACCCTGCTCTTTGGCAGGTCTGCCTTGCTTTCTTCATAGACCGTCATGTGCTAGGCAGATTAGAAGTTTGCGTACTGGGCAAGTTTGTGTGTCAGAGGCGTTGTAGGTATCCCTTGGACTGGCCTTGTCCAATGTGTCCAGTCACCTTGTCATTGACCTTTCTTTAGGAAGGATCCCAGGATTTGTCCTCTGACATGTCTCATGTCAAAACTACTCCCTTTCAAGTGTGATCATTTTAATCCCAGCAACAGATGGAACTTCCCAGTGCTCTGGACTGGTGGAGCCCAGCTCTTTGGTACCATCTTTGCATCCAAAATGTGAGAGTCATGTTCAGACTCTTTCCCCTAGGAACCAGAAGAATGCAATAGCGTTGTGCATTTAAGAAGGAAGAGGTTTTGGTACAGGTTTTGTTGCCATCTCTGAAGTATCTGACACATTGGTTTATGCTGTAGGATGGTGGCTCTGGGACTATAGCAGGGCTGGTGGGATTCCTGGAGAACATAAGGCTCCATGTGGTTCCTGGATCTGCTAGGCTGCTGACTACAAGCCTTGGGGACCACCAAGTGGTCTGGACCACTGGTCAATTGTTTAGAAATCTCTAATTTAAAATAAGCTGAAAAATAAAGGAAAGCAAGAACGAAGGTGGGAACTAGATCTGTGGTGATGGACAAAATCTTCTGCCAGACAAGAAGTATCTGAGGACAAAGCTCATGTCTTTGCTTTGTGTCTGCAAAACTCCCAGCACAAATGGGTTCCTGCTTTGCCTCGAAATCAAGTAACTATTTTAACATGCTGCAGAGCCCAAAGCACACTCCAAGGGAGTAGATAAATTCACTTGGACTCTCCACCATGCTCATGTGAATATGTGGCTTTGAGATTGGAACTGGCTCATGCCTGGATGGCTCCAAGCATTGCAGAGTCAGCTTGTGTCTGGCTGCGGTTGACCCTTAGCAAGCCAGTGAACCTTGAGAAATACTGGAGGGCTCGCAGCACAGAATGAAACACATTAATTCTCACTTTCCTCCAGCAGCGTGCTGCCTTGGGGTAGATGGAGGAGGTGATGCGTTTTTTACATGAGTTGAAGCGGTTTTTCTGAGGTCTTAGATATTGACTGTGAAAGAACTGTGATAAGCAGTCTGTGGAGAGCTCAGGTGAAGGAGCACTGAGTCCTGCTGATGACCCTAAAAGAAGAAAACACTCATGATTAGCCTTGTGCATCATGTTTTTAGAACATTGCAGCTCATCCAAATTAAGACCATTTCCTTCTGTCCGACTGGCTGCTCTTGATAAGAAAAGTGCGAGACAGCCCATCCTTCATTTCCACACGGTCACTCCGCAGGCAGCAAGATGTGGCCCTGGAGAGCACCAGCGAAGCCATTGAAGGGACTTTAGTGGCACTGGAAGACAACTTTTGCTCTTAGCTCAGCTAAAACATTGCTCCTTAAATTTAGCTGTCTACAAGTGCAGTCTTCCATCTGTAGAGGAACTGGAAGGACCAGAGGAGAGGACATCATCATTGTTAATGTGTCTGGTAGCATACAGACATAGGAAGGAAATTCTCCCCAAAATTGTAACTTGGGCAAGGTGAAATTGTTCAGAGAAGTACTGTGGTTTGCACCTTTGGGCAAGTGAAGCACAAACTGTGCCCCAGTTGCACAGCGTCATCACTGGCTTTTCTGTTTCAGTCTAGACAACCTGTGCCCAGCCAGAGGGATTCCCGATGGACGTATCTTTGGGAAAAGTCACGACAAAGAAATTATTTCAGAGGCTGCAGGCTTTTTGGGCGTGGGGCTTAGGGTCCTATCTAACACGAGAAGCTGGCATGCATGGATGCTCCCAGAATGTGGGCAGAATATTTTTGAGTAACAGCTAGGCCTTTTTATTTCTTTTATAATCTGGCAAGCCGTGCAGGGAAGGAGGTTTTGACATCCTTCCACCAGCATCAGTAGGGACGATTTGCTTTCAGTGATCTAGGCAGCGAGACAGACCATCTGCTGATGTAAATCGGAACAACTCCACTGCCTAAAGTGATGTTACACTAATTTAAATCAGCCCATCATCTCCAAGACAAACCACCTTTCACTGCCTTCCCCTGCCGAGCACCAGACCCGAAGCACATTGAATTGCAGGTACAACCTTGTTGTGGAGGAGCCACCCTGCAACCCTGTGCTCCCCGTCAACCCATCCCAAAACCCAGTCCAAGCCTTCTGCTCGCAGCCCTCCTCTGAACCTCCCCTCCTCAGAGGCACAGCCCTGGAGGAAGAGGAGGGTGGGATGAGGACCCCCAAAAGGTGATGGACTCAGAGGAGGGCTGAACGTGCCATTTGTTTCCTCATTTCAGGAACCAAAACCTGGCAAGAGCAAAGTGAAGCAAGGTCTCTTTTTCCATCTGCTTCGCTGGCATTGCTCTGGAGGTCGCTGCTGGGGACAGAGGTCCTCACTGGGCCTCATCTGCCTTCCCCGGGCTCCCTCATTTATGCCCACTTGGGCTTCTGACATTCTACTCTGTTTTTCTTTCCTTGAAAATGGATCGGGAATTGGGAGCCGCTGCGCAGGAACGCGCCTGTTCCCCATTACAGCTCCACTGGGGCTGTAACACGATCATGCCTGCCCGTACCCACACAGATATTTATTTATCCATACAGGCTTTCTCCTTGTTTTCATTAAGTTAGGCAGAAAAGGTTAATCTTTCTTCTGCTAAAGCTTCAAAACCAACCAAGCTAAATAAAATATGATTTCTTTCATTTCTTTTTTAAAGGACACTCTCTTTTTTTTTTTATTTTTCCCCTTAAGTACCAGAATGAGGTCACAGTCAGAGATGCCACAAGAGTAAATTGAAAACAGGTTGAAAAAAAGCAAAAGGGAGAAAGATAGAAAGAGAAAACCACAGTCAGAAGAAAGTGACTGTAACTGCAACTGGTAACGTTGCTGGGTTGGTTCCATCCAGTCTATTGAAGAAGCTGTCAAGACAGAGGTATTGGTGCCTTCCTGCTTTCCCCTTTGTGCTCTTTCTAGGAACCTCAAAGGTGAAAGGCAGCAGGAGATCTCCTCTCGTCTTCATTTCCACTTTGGTTTGCACAGCCTGGGTTTTGCCCTTGTGGCTCTCGGCACAGGGATGCGGGCTGAAGGTGTGAGAACATCTCTGAGGGTCCCAGTGCTTCCTGTTGCCCCTCTCACCTCCTGGAGGCTCCTGGCCTCGCCCTCTCGTTTGGTCTGGTTGAACTCAACGCCGTAGCTCTGGTTGTCTTTGGCGGGATGGTTGATAGGTGATTCATCCAGCCTGCCGTCCGCAGCTGCTGGGCGCTGGCACGGCTTGTGGTGGAAGGACTGAGGCAGACTAAGACTGCTGGATGCTGCAAGCAAGCGCCCTGAGCCTGCTCCCATCCATTTTCATTCCTTGGTCCCCATTCCTGCCCATCTGAGCCGCCTGCTGCTAGAAATGTGCTCACTTGAGAGCAGATTGCCAGCTCAGCCTTGCAGACAGGCAGCTGAGCCTAGGGTATCCTCCTCCTCCAGCCCAGACATCAGGTTTGAGTTCCCAGGTGGCTTTCCCAGAGCCAAAAAGAGGAGGTTTGCCAAACTCCACAGCCATGTCTGAGGAAGAGGATGAGGCAGTAGTGAGCGGTTGCACTGGAGAGAGGAGGAAAATGCCACCTGGAGGGAGCTGCCTCTTCCCAGTTGTCGTTACCAGAGCAGAGATTGATTTTTCAAAAGCTGCCTGGGGAATCTAGTCAGGGGAGCAGGGATGTCCCTGCTCCTTGCAGGGAGGTTGGACTAGATGACCTTTGAAGGTCCCTTCCAACCTAAACCATTCTATGATTCTATGAATTGGATGGTTTGAGGCAGACCTGGGAAGGCAGTGGCATGGAAATGAGGGGAAAAAGAGTCTTGCAGGGATTTGGGAGTATCAGCATCCCTCTGCTGAGCACCATTGGTACCATCTTTTGCTCTGTACACAGCACGTACCATAGAGATGCTGAGCTCTGGTCTAGATCGTTTTACTGCTGAGAAGTGAGTGCAGGTGAGGCATCCTCCCACGAGCTGGACATTTGTCCTTGATATCTGTAACAGCTTATTGCTTTATTTAGTGTGACATCAATTATTTATTGCTATTAATGAAGGACACAGATGGCTGTCTGGTCAATAAAATATCTCCTACTCCACAGAGATGATCTACTTAGCTATCATTTACTCTGCAGAGAACCTTTGGATTCTTTCTGAAATTTAATAACGCAAGCAAAGATGCTACAGCAAGCTGTAAGGCTTGTGCTTCAGGGCTGCTTTGGGAGGCTGAAATCCCTCTTTATATTTGCTGGCAGGGTGTGTGAGAATACAGGTCCAGACGGGAAGGAGAAGCCCCTTGGCTTTCCATCACAAGCTACTTACCCGTATAATCCCTTTTATAAAGTGATCAGGCTCCGTCTTAGGAGATAGTTAGGTTATTTGCCCTTCTCAGGAGTAGACTGTTTATTCAGATCCAATTTACTTTCTCTTGCTATTACTACCAATTAACCTAAATATTTATTTTCCACCTGAGTGCCTGCCCTGCTGATGTGTTCACAGTGTTGTGTATTTCTGCTTGGCCTTTTTATCTCTCTGCTCGTATGGTAGACTTGTGCTTTTTGTTATTTTGCAGTGAAGCCTTCTCTCCTGCTTTCCCTGTGCCTTGTTCGTAAGCACAGATGGGCAATGCTACGCCCTGAGCTCTCGCCGTGGCCTTGTGCAGTTAGGGCGTTATTTCTCTATGGCTACAACATCCCAAGACCACTTTTCCTTGGTAGGGCAACATCAGTGGTCCATCATCCTCTGGCAATGCCAGGAAATGCACCTGTTGCCGTAGCTGCGTTCCACCAACAACATCCCAGCCTAAATCCAGGGAATAACTTGTTTTCAGGTCCCAGGGAAGGCTTAGGAAATTTCATTTCAGCTGCTCTCAGAGCACTGCAGACTGAACAAAGAGACACCTCTCTTGTGTGAGATGAACAAATAAAAGTTGCTGTGTGCTCTGCTTCGCCCAGGGAAGAGCACGGAAGGGCAGCTCCCTGTGTCGGCTGCGGACTGACAGCTCCGGGTCGCCAGTGCGTCCCTGGGGTGTCCCTTACCCGGCCCCGTCTTTGCTTCGCAGTCCGTGCGGTCTGGCACCACCGGCGATCGCACTGCTGCTTACACAGGTGCAGAAAGACTCCCAACCTTGGGGCTGAGGTTTCAGCACCTTTACTGGCATCTGTTTGGCTGTTTTCATAACACTCTTTGCTTTTGTTTGATTGTGGCAGGGCCAACATGGGGGGAAAGCTCCCCAGAGGCTTAGGATTGAACACAAAGCACCCTCTGGTTGTAGGGATTTTATTGCAAGGGTTTTGGCTTAACCCAAGTCGACACCGCATGTTTTTCTCTCCCATCCCATCCCTTGCGCTTCCTGGCATGGATGTCCTGACTGATGCTCCTTGTACCTGTGGACTGCCAGTCCCCAGCTCCCCTTGGTCTCCTCCAGTTGCTCATCGCAGTCTCTCTGCCCGGCTCTTTTCTTTCCTGCCCCTCGTCGGCTGCCTCTCCACCCTGTGTGCTCTGGAGGAAGGTGTGAGATCCCACACCAGGCACCCATGGGATGATCTGTCCCCTCGTGGAGTTTCTTCCTGGTCAGAAGAGATGTTGCTTGAAGTCTGAAGAGGTTAAAACGCTCTTGCTCTAGTTCAGCAGCACTATCTGGTCCTGCTTCTTTGTTACGTGTTTGTGATTCATCTGCTTTGTAAGTCATGGCAGTGTCTGTTCTGGATGACTCCCGGTGACAGGGAGTGCCCCAGTCCAGCCCAGCGTCATATGAAAAGGGATGGGAATGAAAGCTGGAAACTAGCAATAGGGGTTTGTTTGTTTGTTTAAACCATAAACCCAGAGCTAAGGGGCTTGCTCGAGGCTGTTCAGCGCTCGTGACTTCCAAGCAGTGATGTTACTGCTGCCAGCCCCACCTGCCTGTTGCGTTGACTTGGGGTTTGGTATGGAACTGGGCTGGGGACTGGGCTTAGCTTCGGAGACCAGTGACAGAGCTGCCTGAAAAAAAGTTTGGAAAGAACAAGTCATGCTGGGAGCATTAAAATGAATAATTAAGGCTTGGATTCCTTTAGGGAGGAAAAGAATTTATTGCTACTCTTTTCTCTAGCCGAGGGGGACGTTTGTTACCGAGTTGTGTATTTTGAGACGAGATGCAAGTGTGGTTTGGGGGGGCTGGCAAGGAGTGGATTTTTTGTTTTACCTGGGTGACCCAGCTGCACCTTGAGCTGTTCTGGGCTGATTATACCCTGAGTTATTCCTGATGTTCTGTCCCAAGAACCTCGGCTTGTGCTGCGTTTCAGTAGTCCTCAGTCACTTCTGCTTTCAGAAAAATAAAGGAAGAGAAGTGCTGAGGAGGGAATTCTCCTCCTGCCTCTGCTGTGCCTTGACATTTACACATCCACGAGGTCCCTGGTGCAGCAATCTGGGTCCAGGTGTGCTTACACCACCAGAACTCTATCAGCTGCGGCGGCCCTGTCTCTGATTCCCATCAGTGGGAGTGGGGGCACAACCAGGGCAGCTGCTGGGGTTTGTTTTTTACCATTACACTGGTGCAAAATGGGAATTGAATGCGATGAGCTCTAACCGACAGCCAGCCTGCCTGCTGCAAGGAGATGGGTCGCATGGCTGTCAGTATTCTGGCCCAAAAAGCTTAATAAATGGAGCGTTTTCAGTTTCAGCTGGGTCATGATCTAAGTGTTTAATAAGCTTTATAAACCAGAAGACAAAAAAAAAACAGAAGACAAAAAAAAAAAGGAGTTTTTCAGCATTTTAAATTATTATTTTTCTTAGAATGCTTGTGAAGGGGCAGTGGTGCCTTTAGCATGGCTGAGGGAGCTCCAGGAGCCAGCAGAGTGCACGTGAAAGGGAAAGCAAAGCTACTGGTTTTAACTGGGAAAAAAAAAAAAAACACACAAAAAAACCCAACACATTGAGAGCAATTCCATCCAAGCTCTAAAAATGTCTCCTTTCCTGATAACCTAACATAGCAAAAGCACATTTCAGCTGTGACAGGGTTTTTTTGCAAAACACCCTGTCCCCTTTAAGAATGGAATGTGCAGTCAGGGCAGGTGAGCCCTATTTAGGCAGGCGTCCTTCTCTTCTGGAACCCCCCAGCCCATCCTGGGATGGTGGTTCTGCATGTGGTGAGTCCCCACATTGTCTGTGTGCTCTGTGAGTGTGCCCTTCCACTGTCTGTGCGATGACTTAGTGCTGATCCTGGTTTCTGCGGTGGGTCTGTGTCACAGCTGATGGCCCAGGTGAGTTTCCTCCTTGGGTGATATCCTCCATGTAGACTGGGACCATTCCTACCAGCCACAGCCAGCTAGGCTTTGTTGGTTGCCTGTGCTGCATAGGTGTGTTCCTGCTGTGTTTTTTTTAAATGCTCAGCAATAATTTTGTACCTGTACTGATGTCTCGGTCTTGCTCCTCTCTTTGCTCTCCAGGAGAATCCTTGAGCTTTGCGGATGATTTGCTTTCTGGCCTTGCAACATCCTGTGTGGCAGCGGGTCGGAGCCACGGAGACGTCCCTGACACCAGCCTCTATTCAGTCATTTTCAAGTGCCTGGAGCCAGACGGTCTATACAAGTAAGGAGAGGCGTGTGGGGAGGCGCTGGGGCCAGGAGGGATCTCCAATGCTGCTGTTTAATTGTTATTAATATTTTTGGTCGGCACTATGTAACACTAATCACTGGAGAAGTGATGAGACTCTTTCTGTTGCTTTGGGCATCAGGCTCTGGTAGTGAAAAAGAGAACCAGTGGCTACCAGTACAGCACTGGAGGCACTGGGATTCTGTGGAAGACTCCTGGAATAACTCGTGTTTTCAGCATGTTGGGCTTCCAGGTCCGTGCCTGGTGGGGTTGGGTTGTCTCCCATGGATGAACTGAGCTGATGTGGACAGGTTGAACCAAGTTGCCTATCCTGGTGGACCAGAGCAGCCAGGTGTCCAAAGTGGTGGTGTTTATATAGGTTCCTGTTTGTGTTGGTAGGAGACATACCAGATCAGAGAGACATGAAATCCATCTGCCTGTCCCCCCCCTGCCCAGTTGCTTCTGCAGGGATTCTTGGCCATGCCACTGCTGATGTTGTTCCATATTCCAAGATATCTTTGAGAACATGGGACTGGATTTTCTGTTTGAATCCTACAGAGGAATTCATGTCCAAAGCAAAGGGATAATTTCAGCATCCAGATACGAACTTCTCCTTCAGTATTGTTTGGAGGGGATCTGGCCTTTTCAACCTGACTTCTTAGCCAGGGCATCCTCCGTCTTGAGGGGGACATCAGGAGTCAGGACAGTAAGAGAGAAAAAAATAGAGGAAAAAAGGCAAGGAGATGAAGGAGAGACAGAGTGAGCAAAGAGAAACACCCAGGGCTTAATGTCAGAGCGACTGTAATAATTAAAACACATTTTGTAGTGAGTAATGAAACTTTTTATGGGACCACAAAAGCATTTAAAGCGAGAGCTGGCAAATGGTCTGTCAGCGAGAACTTTTAAAGATCTTGATTAATGCTTTCCCTCGGCCATCCCCTCCACGCCCCCCCAGTTAAGCGTGTTGACAGCCTCTGGAGAAGCAGCCGTTATTACACGTCTCTCGCGCAGGGCTGTGTCCAGGAGCGGGCTCCAAGTGATACCTCTTGCCATTTAATAATTGTAAATGTTTTCCTGTTAAATATCTATAACGCATACATATAATTATTAATATCTCCGGGAACAGGGCTGCTCTGAAGAGGTGCCGGGGAGAGGCTGGAGCAGCCACAGAGCTTGCTAATAACCTGCTGCACATAAAAGTGGCCGATTATGCACTCTCAACCGTTCGGCTTATGGCTGCTGGGGCACCGGGCGAGGGACGAGCCACTGGGTTTGATGGGGAGGTGAAGGCATGGAGCTGGGAGCCAGAAGGTCTGGCTCTTGAGCAGCCTGGGCTGGGAAAGCATCTTCTCCGTCTACCAGGCAGGGATAATTGCACTCACCCGTCACTTTAGGCGCTCTGTGATCTAATTCCTGATGTCTGTGAAGGGCTGGGAGAGCCTTGGGTGGAAGGTGGAAAGCTTTGTCATCCCTTTGGTCAAAGCCAGGCTGCTGCCTCGCAGTCGTGAGGCATGCTGCCATGGAGGGGGTCAGCAGAGTCGGTGATGCCCCGTGTCCTGGGGCTGGCTGTGGGCAGCTCCCGCTTTCTGGGGGTGCCCTGGGGAGAGGGACAGTAGTTTTTTTGTGGGGAGCCATGGCTGCAGGCAGCCAGCAGGCAGTAGTCCCCTGGCATTGAGGAGCTTTGGACTTTGTCCTTCTGCAGGGACAGGCCCTGGGGTGACGCGGAGTGTTGGCTCCGTCCCACAGCCAATGCTCAGCAGGGCTCGGCACGCCGTTCCCAGGGCTGCGCTCACTTCAGCACACGTGTATGGACACATGTCCATGTTGGCACCTGTGGGTGCATGGACCCACGCTCCTGGGCATCCCAAAAAAGCGCATGCACACACATGACAGCACACGCTCCTCAGCATCTGCTGCTGCATGCCCAGCCCACCGGCATGGACCATGCACCCACTGCCCACCGCGTCCCCATGCGCTGCCCTGGATGCGTGCGTATCCAGCACACGCACAGGTTTGCTCCAGCCTGGAACCTAACCAGCACGTGTTTGCTTGGCATCCGGGCGTTCTCAGCTCCATAGGCACACACGTTAGATTTTCCTCTGTTCACATGTCCATACAGTTGCAACACAGCATGAGGAAAGCCAGAACAGTGAAATGTGAGGCTAACGCTCTGTTCTGAGCCCGTGCAGATGTAACAACAACCGAAACACGGGCACGGGGCCACTTCTTAAACTGAATTTCTTCTCTTTTCATTTGTTTCTGTGGAAAAATAGCTGTCTTGGAAGGCTCTGGCCTGGGTATCATCCTGATTATGGCTGCTCAGCAGGGACTTGCACCTTTCTCTGGGCTGTTAGGTGAGCACACAGCCTCTGCAGCATCAGAGCTCTGCAAAAGCAAATGCTTTTGCTTGTTTGGTAGTCCGAGGGTATCATGTAAACCAAGAGAGGGGACTGTGAGATCGTGAAAGTTTCTTCTGCTCTGTAAATGTGTTGGACATCCTGTCCCTCCTCTTCTGTAGTACCTGTGGCAATTGCACTCTGCTGTTGACTGTTCGTTTGGAGTGCTACCAGCCTGAGATCAAAGCTGAGCTTGAGTATGAAAAACAAAACCAACAAATGCCCTACAAGAAAACAAATAAACAAAGTCTGATGGATTCCTCTACTTTTGAGACTTCTATAATTTCAAAACATAAACTAACAAAAGGAGAACTCCTTTCTTTGTCCTTTGCAGTTTCAGTCTGACAAAAACATGTTGCCTGTCAGCACTTCTCTTTCCTCTGCCTGAGGTACATTGGGATTGAGATGCCCATTCCTGCACAGAGGGTTTTCAGAAGGAAAGTAGTTCATGCCAGCGAAGATGGATGTGCTCCGTATGCTCGTGTACACACATGGACATGCTGGTGTGTCAGACATGGGTGCCTGTGGTGGGGATCCATGCTGTGGTTGTGTAAATGTACTCACATGTATGCACATAGGGACACTCAAGATGGCCCTTGAAGAGTGTCCAGTTTGGTTTAAGCTCTTAAAAAACAAAAGTCTTGTAATTCTTGCAAAATGCATCACAGGAAAAGGGATTGTCCTCCCCTGAGGTGAGCTAGGCCAGGGCAATCTGTCAAGCTGCCCCTCAGGTGGAAGAGGATGAGGTGAGGAAGTTGGAGGGAGAGATGTCTATGTGTCTTTTACGTGCTCGTCTTGCATGGGCCAGCCAGTCAGGATGACTATTAACGCCTGTCAGACTGATGGTTTGGGAGCTTGGGAGCACTGTGCTGTGACAGGTGACACATGATGTGCCAAGCACCAAACACCAGTCAAGAGAAAGGGCTCTGGCTTGTCTGAGAGGTCAGACTCAGCCTGGAGGACTGAGCTTTCATTGCTCGTGGCCCTCACATAACTCAGCACCCTGCAAACCCAACTGATCTCTTCGCTGCAGAGACAGGAGCTTCCCCCTGTGCGTCCCGCAGCCTCCCTGAGCCTTCAGCCAAGCTCATCCATCTCGGCCGTTCACCTGTTGTTCCCTGCGTGCCTGGGGATGCCCCTCCGCTGAGCTGTACCTGATCGGCTGCCGGAAAGCGGCTTTGCCAGCCCAGCACGTTTGTTGCAGATACTTGGGGAGACACCAAGTATCTCTCAGCCAAACAGGGAAATTTTGGAAAGGGAAGTGAAAACCCCCTCCAGCTCCTCAATGGAGCTGCAGTGCAAACACACCAACCTCTTCCCCGCGCCACAGATACTATAATTATAGATTAGATTAAATCCCAGGGTTTCACTTTATTTACATTCCTGACCTAGCCTATTCATTTCCGGTGTTTGTGCCAAGAATCAGCACAAAATTTACTGGAAATAATATGGAAGTCATCAGGATCCCTTCCAGAGCCTTTCCTTGGAGCGTGTTTGTGTGCTGAGAAGGAGGCTGGAATTTGCATTCCCTTTGCTGGCTCAGATAGGGTTTCCCCAGGGTGAACCTGAACCAGCCGACAGGCTCCAGGAGAGTGCGTTTCAGGAGCGTTGGGAAGGTGGAAAACCCTTCCTAGGGGGTGAAGATCAAGCACTGTCATTGGATAGAAGGGAAATCGGTTAGATCTTAGAATGACAACATAAGGCTCCTGTCCACAGCCGAGTTTCACCAAGACCTTCCTGGCCAGCATCATCCCCTGTAGGGTCTGGAGACCATGGCCAGCATGGCCAGGCTTAGCCTTTGTCACCGTACGGTGGCTAACAGTGAACAGACTTTATTTTGGCGAGCTTAAGGAAAGAGGCAAAGGCATTGAGTAGGGGGAACCCATCACAGCACTGAGAGTGATTGCGATTCAAGCTGAGCATGCTGAAGGAGCTGGCCCAGAACAGGGCTGATTAATGTTGACTGACCTCTGCCTTGTGCATAGCTGGGATAAAAAGTGGAATGGAAACCCTTGGTGCTCAAGAGCGTGCGAATGCTGGCAGCAGTCCGCCGCTCCTTATATGATACTGTTATTGTTGGTCTTCCGTCAGGAAGACACGTGAATGAGCGCTGGAGCAGTTGGAGGCAGATCCCAAATAGCTCAGTGGCATGGGTTAAAGCACATCTGCTGCAGCCCTTGGCTGCATCCCCTGTGATTACAGGAGCTGTGTTGCTTCACTGAATCCACCTCTTCTGCTCCGCACGCTCTCCAGCTTCCTGAAGTTGAGCGGTGTATGGCTGTAGTTCCTCCTCAGGCATTCCTGGCTTGCGGAAGCTCAAACAAACTGTCCTTCAGGGGTTGAACAGTGTTTGCTAACTCCCAGGCCTGGGCTCTAGCTGCAGACTCGTCCCTCCTCAGCCGTTCAGGGTTGCTTCGGAACCAGGCTGCCCAAAGGCTGGCTCGGATCTGATTTTGCTGAAGTAGGTCCAGCACCAAGCTGTCTGGGCTCCGTGCAGATTACTGCAGTGGAGGTGGGTCGCCCCCATGAAGGGTGGTCTGTACAGGGAGGTCAGGAGCTCGGCAGAGGAAGGAGAAAGCCTCTGTTTTTGCTGACATTAATGAAGTCCCGTGCATGGAGGAAGGTTGGGCTTCTGTTGAGGTTTCCAGCATTAGGAGTTCCATGTAGAAGGCATGGAAAAGGCACTCCTGCTTTCTTCATGGCCACTCAGGGTGCTGGAGGCTCTTCCTAACTTTGCTGTTTGCTCTACTGAGTGATTTAAGAAGATCACTTCATCTCACTTTCATCTTCACCTGTTTGCCTGCTCCCTTTATAAGCTCAGGTTTTAAGCTCCCTCTCTCTATTGCTGTGCGCAGCCCAGCTTGGGTGACCCAGGTCAGGGCCTACAGGTGCTGCTGCAGTATTGCTATACATTATATATATATATATAACATTTGCCATCACCTTTGTAAAAGTTTAGTTTGTGCCTGAATCGTCCTTCAGATCTGTCCCTGACACCAGTGTTAAACCACCTGGGACAGATCTGGAGTCAGGAGGTACCTTTCCATGACCTCAGTGGAACCTTCTTCCCTAGTGTCTGCCAAGCCTATGAGCAGCTCCCTCCTTTTTGCTGGAAAGACCAGGTTATCTTCCCCAAATTCTGTTTCTGCTCATACATTGTGTCACAAAGAGAATCAGAACAGCCTTTGTTGCCTCCCGCAGGCAGCTTCTGCTCAGCCTTTCCTCAGGATCTCCAGATTGAAATAGCATTCTTTGCATTTTTGTTCTAAAAACTCCTGGCATCCAAGCTCCAAACCTGGCTGGATCCAGGCCCATCCGCATTGCTCCTCTGGGCCTGGCTGGAGGAAGGCTGGCAGTGGGAGAGTGAGTGAATATGGGATTCTTGCTGGCGATGGTAATGGGGTGGAGAGGAGGAGTTTGGCCTCTTCATCTCTTTGGATGGACCTTTGCAATTCCGCCTTTTCCCTATCACCAAATCCCTGTCACCAACTCTTTACAGTTATGGGCTTGGAGAGTGCTTTGATTTCTGAGTGTGTGGAAACCTAACGCTGCTAACATAGATCCATCCAAGTCTTATCTCACTGACTAATGGGAGAGCGAGTACGAGAGATGCGATATAAATATCAACACGGACTTTGCTGGCTTTGGTTTGCCCCTAAGCCAGCAAAAGCTGCACTGTGCTACTGCACTGGAGTAATTTATTTTGTGCATCAGTTCTCCATGGTATAGAGCACCTTTTTTCTGGACGCTGGAAAGCTGAGGATCATGTTGGTTTGATTCTCACAGTGGGGTTTGAACCCTCTCCCCTTCCAGGGCACAAGGGGTTCACTGCTTGGAGTGGGTGTTTCTTTTATCTTGTAGGGGAGAAATGGATCAGGAGAAGGGCAAATGGTTTTGTTCTTGCTGGCCGTGCCCTAGCTGGGGAAACTGAGGCAGGGAGCGGTGATGTGACGTGCCTGAAGCTCTTCAGTGGGCTAGAGCTGAGCAGAGCCGAGGGATGTCCTTGCTCACACTTCACATAAGCTCCATTTCAGAAGAGCGCTTAAGAGAACTGCTTTTTGGTCAGGGGATTAAGCAATGCTTCCTGCACAAAAATAGGGTCGCATCTTCCTAATTTCCTCCTGCAGTCTGGAACCCAGGTACTGGAGAGGTGACATCAAGGAAGCTGTGGCATCTCCTCGAAAATGCTGCTGGCTGGCTTGGGGTCTCACACTCTTCCCCTCTCTGGTTCTTGTGATTTTTTCCCAGCAAAGCCAATCTGGCAGCAAAATACCTTTTTTGCGCAGTGCTAGAGACAGCGGGCGATGCCGCTTTGCCAGCTGGAGTTTCCCCTCTGTTGCCACCGCGCAGACGAAGCTTTTACCCCTGCACCTCCATCCCGGGCGCTTCACAGGAGCGATGCTCGCTGGCTTTGTGGGGAACAGCAGCAGGGCTTTGACACAAAGAGGCAGTGTTAGATCACGTCTGCAGCTCCACGTCCTGCTTGCAGTCCTGCTGGGGTGCGCCCAGCCTAAAACAAGCTCTGCCCATGCTGATCCTGGAATTCAAATTATGGGCAAGCCTGACGCAGAGGCATCCGAGCGGGCGGCGCGTGAGCCAGCCCGGGACAGAAGCAGCACGGCTGCGTTGGTTTGGCAGTCCCGGTCCCGTGGCTCTGCACCTGCTCTGCCAAGCCAAGAGGAGAGCGCAGGGGGTATCAGACGGCGCGCGAGCCGGGGCTGGCAGGGCCGGCCTGCGGCAGGACTGGAGCCGGCGCCTTACGTGCTGTGGTGCTGGTGATGTTTTCCTGCTCGGGTCTCTGTTAGGGTGATTATCCCTTCACTGCGTGTTGTTTTGCAGCTGGGTAGCTCTCCTACGCCCCGGGCAGACGTCGTCTCTGCAAAATGATGGTTGGATTTGCCACGTGTGGGTTCACGCGTCGGTAGCCAACACCGATGTTTGGATGGGAAGTTTTTACCTCCTCCTTTTACTGCTTCCCTGCGCCCAGCAGCAGCTCAACTTGATATTTGCAGACATTTCAAGTTCTTAATAGGCTAATTTTAGCCTTAAGGAGCGGCCAAAAGCAGCTCAGCTGTATCCCTAAGTGTGCCCCAGGAAGGATGTGACAAGCTGCTCCGGGCCCAGGTGTTCAGATACTGCTGCACCCACAGGTATTATCTGAACCTGGAGCCAGCCCCACAGCCCGTGGAGTCAATCACCACAGGCAGGCTCTGGATGGGGCCCCAAGTCCCAGAAGCTGGAGATACTGTGCCTGAAAGGTGATGCTGATCCACATAAAAAGATGACTCGCAAACTAATCATACCTGCCCATCCTTTCCTCCACACTCTAGAGGCAAAGGCTGGATGGTGTTACCTGCAAGATGTGTCCCAGCTTGGACCAGCAGTGTGCATATATCTCATATATGGCCTGCAAGTCCAAAAAACTAGTTAAATGTTCTTTTTGTTTCCTTTTTCCAAAGGACACCTGCAGCACATGCCACCCCATCCTTTTCTTGTAAGAACAGCACAGAGAATCCCTCACCAGCCTCGTCTCCCAGAGAGCACTTTGTTACCTTCATTACCTTCATTTTCCCTTTTTTTTTGTTGTTTTTACTATGTATGTTAAAAAAACCCCACATTTTTTCTTTTAATCTTTGGCTTGTGCAGAGCATTCTGTCTGTAAGCACCCACCACCTGGTCGTGCCACGCTGGCGTTTCCCAGCACACAGCAACCCCTCCAGCTCCGAGGGGCAGGAGAAGGCTCTTTCCCAGTGGCAGGGAGTTTGTCACAGGGGAGCTGCACGGGTGACGGAGCCCCTGCACAGGCTGGACTCGGCTGCTTTCTAGTAGATCTCGAGTGACTTTTAATTTATTCCTTGGGTTTTGGGATTGTTTCCCTTGTGCAAAAGCAGTTTGCTTGTGTTTTCCTGGTCTGGGGATATTGAGTGCATCTGGGCTCATCCCCAGCAGCGTCGAAGGGAGGTGTTATTGCCCTGGACCCCAGGCAGTCTTGGGTTCAAGATGATGGAGCAGGAGTGTGGTGGGGCACGGCCTGCGATTTCTCTGCTGCAACTGCTGGTGCTTAACGCTTTTGCTTAAAAGTGGACTTGTCAGGATGCCCATATTTTGAGGCCTTTTTCAGTTGTATGTCCTGAGGCTTGAGAAATCCCTCAGCTTCACAGGTTCACAACCCTCATTGCCTGTCTCAAGTTATGTTAGTACTCAGGTGGCCAAGTCCCTGCTGTAGAACCCGTGTTTGCAGAAGTAACCAGTGAACCAGTGACATCTCCATCTTGGGAGCGTCATCTTCAAGGCTTCGCTGGCAGAGCCACAGCCCCCATTGGCTTCAGCTGGATTTGCACCAGAGCAGGTCTCTCCAATGGAGACGCTCAAGGTTAGCAAGTAACTTCAAAGTAGCTGCTTCTTTCTGAGTTTTCCCACCTGTAAAACAGACATGGTAAAACTGAGCTACCCACTTTGCTGGGTTTCCTGGAGAACAGCATGATGAAATGGGAGAGAAAGCAGAGAAGTAGCTGCTGGGTTGCAGAGGTGGCATCTGCAAGGTGAGGTGGGACTTGCCATGGGTGGCCCGCTTGGTCTCCTCAATCTGATGCCACCTCATACTGCCAAGGACATTTGCCTTGAGTTCCTTCAGAGTGCTCCCCGCATACACACCCTCACGGCTCCTGGTCACCTCACACACGCTCACTTCCCTCATCAGGAATGAAATAAATTTGATTATGCAGCAATATGGTTTCTGTTATGAAAAGGGGAAAGAAAATACCCTGGCTTTCACTGAAAACCCTCGGAGCCAAAGCTTATGTCATAATTGAAATGTTTCTGAAAAAAGAAGTAGGAGTTGAGGCTTACCTTTTGTTCAGGGGATGGTGGATGGAGAAGGGTGGTGGGGCAGGGTCCTCTCTTCACTAGATGAGCCGATGGAGCTGGGTGTGAAGACGCACTGTCCTGGGAGGTCGGGGTGTGAAGGGAGCCCCCATGCAGGGACCTCAGTGCTGGGTCGCTGGGAGATGTTTGCCCAAACACTTGGGGCCACTGGCTGGGCAGCCATCAGCTCCGTGAGGTGGGTTTGGGCGCTTACCTTCACTCGGCTCTGGGCTGTCACATCCCTGAATCAGGGCCTGTTGCTTTTCTTCCATCTTTTCTCCTCTTGGTTTCTGCTGGGGAAGCCGCAGGGCAGCGCACGGCAGCAGCAACCTGAGCTATGTCTAGGGCGTGCCAGCCGCTGGCATCATTTCCTCCTTCCTTCTGAGCATCTCCCACCACCCTGCGCTTATGGAAATGGCCTCAGCTCTTGATTTCATTGCACAACCCCAAACAGAAGGGCCTGCTGCCAGGCTGGGGTACTTTCATATTTTCTCAGTCTGGTTTGTGTCATTGCAACACCACAGTCTTGCAGCTTCTCTGTGACGGGATGTGGCGCGGAGCACGTATCCTGCACACCAGAGGCTTTGCACGTGCCACAACCAGTTTCTCACGTGGGGCATGAGATGCCCGAATACACCTCTTGCTCTGCGGGACACCCACCTCAGGCTGCTGGGGGAACCTCTCACCCCAATCTAAAATTCTTCCTCAGTGCGCTTTGACGTGTCACCACTGATGTCAGGGAAAGGATTTCAAGCCATTACAGCTGCCTCAGGTTGGCCCTATGCTGCACCTCTCTTCCTGCAGGAGCATCCACCCTGCATGGGCAAGGATTGATGTGTGTCCCTGGCTTGGGCAGCCTGCTCTCCAGTGGAAGTTGTCTTGGTAACAGCATCTTCTTGCTTAATTGTGAGCTTAATTGTCCCAGAGCAAGTCTGGGGTGATGCCCAAGAGTCACATCAATGCGACTCTCCCTACTTCATGCCCATAAAGTAGACCGAGACAGAAATAAGGGCTCTGTCTCATCCCCACCCTCTGTCCTGCCTGCCCAACTGGCTTCATCCCTATCAAGGCAGTATGTAGGGGACTGGTGGGGACCTGAAGCTGCCCAGAGTGATCATAGAATCACAGAATGGTTTGGGTGGGAGGGGGCCATTAAAGCCCATCCAGTCCAACCCCCCTGCCAGGAGCAGGGACATCTCCAACCAGATCAGGTTGCTCAGAGCCTCGTCCAACCTGGCCTGGAATGTTTCCAGGGATGGGGCATCCACCACCTCTCTGGGCAACCTGTTCCAGTGCTCCACCACCCTCAGTGTAAATTTTTTTTCCTATAAATTTTGTATAATCCTATAAATCCAGCCTTTGTGGCCCTGCTGCAGGCTGTGATATATTTACCCAAGTGACAGGCTGCCTCTGGGAAACATCAGCACCACCACTGCCACCTTCTCTGTCCTCTCTACCTCTTGTTCTTCTCCCCTCTGGGTGTGGGGGCTTTGGTAAGCTTTGTGTACATTTTGCGGTGCTGCATCCCCAGCCCTTTGTCAGTGCTGGATCTGAGTGTATGGAAACTCATGGATGAGGACTGCATGCGCACCTGTCCGTGCGGTTTGTGGGTTTGCATCTGGGGGAGTGGGACACCCCACTTTGGTGGGGGTCTTTCCCATACCAGCAGCAGGAACGTGTACCTTAGTGCTACCCAATTGCCCCGTAAACCCACCATCGTCATACCCACGTGGCTCCCGAGCTCTTGCAGGCCACCTCCAGCTTTCGGCTCCGTCCCTGGCTTGTACCTGCTGAATTGTTTTCCAAGTGGAAACACGAATTGAAGTATTTAACTCCACAAGGACCTTTCTGTGCAATGCGCCGGGATTAAATATTTATGTTGGCAAAAAGCGTGTAATAGGCAGCTCCAGATCAGAGATAATGAAATTGAGGTGTGTGGAGAACGGGAGGAGGAGGCAGGGGGCTCGCGGGAGCAGAAGGGAGGGGGACCCAAGCAGGTTGTAGTACGTGCGCATGGGCAACAGATTTCGGTTTAGTGCCCCACCTGTTTGTGGGGGGATGCCAGCTCCATTGCTGGGCGCTCTGCAACGCACGAGGGAGGGCAGAGGTCAGCCACCGCCGTTCCTCATGTGCAGGAATAATTGTCACCAGGGTGACTTTAGCTCGGAGCCATCTGATGTGAGGTGGGGCAGGGCCTGGACCTGTCCTGGGGAGGATGCCGAGGCAGGGATAGCAAGCGATGAGACCCTCTGTGTGTCGCCTGCAAACGACGGACGATCCTAAATCGTTCGTAGTGGTGATACAGGATCCCTCGCTCTTCCAGACTGCTGCCGTCAAGGTTGTTTACTGGTGACTGCATCCAGTCAGGCAGCAATGTGGTTTGGATTATACGGAGGGCTCCCGGTCGGGTCAGGAGAAGGCTCGTCGCGGTGACCGCAGCACACCGAGCAGGAAGGCCCGTGCAAGCCTCCATGTGAAGGCAGAGCCCTGCGAGGATCTGCGGCAAGGGTGCACGAGGGGAGTGGGCAGAGGGACGACCCGCTCCTCCACCGCGGGAGGAAAACAAGGAGCGCATGCGACAGCAAAGAGCGCTGCTCTTTCTCAATTCATTATCTTTATGAGACAACATCATCTCTCTCCTTCCCCCCAACAACAAACAGCGCAGAAGGCAGCGCGCGGAGGGGGGGGTGCGAGTCCCGCGCCGTGCTGCGGGCCCGCGGCCAGTCGCGAAGCCTCCGGGGAGGTATGCAGCAAGGCATGAATGGAGCGTTAGGAGAGAATGGAAACTCTCCACTGGCTCCCAAGCCGGCTCTCTTGTGGGGGGTCCCTCGCTCACGATGACAGAGCTGCCTCTCATAAACACGCGTTTCCTCATCCTCGTTTGTTTCTCTCTCTTGTGCAATCTCTTGTACCAGACGGGAATGGGAGTGAGTCCCAACGGTACGTGAATGTGTTACAGAAAGCCTTCCCACCCTGCCACCAACGAAGTGCTGAGAAATAACAACGGGGTTTAAAAGGAGAAAAAAAAGAGAAAGAAAAGAAAGATGAGGGGAGCCGGATGGATTTGCTACCAGCCATGAGTTATTATTCTGAGTGTAAACTCAAGGGCATGGCTATGCTAGTAGTTTGCAGCATCAACCAGCACTCAGAAGCCCCTGCTGCGCTCAGTGCTGTGCATCCCTCTGGGAAAAGGAAGTTCCTTCCCCAAATGATTTTCCTGGGTGAAAAACATGGGACAAAAATAGGGGCACAGTAACTTGGCGGAGATCCCATGGACCTCAAGCCAAGAGAACGTCCCAGCTCCAGCCAGCCTGCCCAACGCCGTCCCCTGTGCTGGGTTGTTTCGCTTGGGACGTATGCTCCCATCCGTGGGCATCAGCCAGGCTGCCCTTCTCAGTCGACACTGCTAGGATAGAGCACAGCTGCAGTGAGGTGTGACGCTACGGTGTAAGAGCAAGGACAGGTCCCACCAGCCAACGCAACAAGACTCTTGGACCAGTAGTAGGGCTTAGAAGGTCTCCTGGACCTCGACTGGTGGAGCAGGGGAGGAGGATCCATGTGTTAGCTCTAGCTGCAGAGGAGGAAGAGTTTCTGGGAGTTGCAGTCCTTCCACGCAGAGGGAAAAGCAAGGGAAGAAACCTATGGGGAACAATGCCTCCGGAGCAGCATTTGTGGGAGAGGGGCTGGCTCCGCACCTCTGGACTCTCAGAAGTATGGCCACCACGATGATGAGGCTCTCTCCCGAAATGCAGGGCAGCGGGTCGCCTGTCCCTGTGGAGGTCCACTGGGGACAGCAGGGTCTCGTTCCGGGCTGGTTGACTGTATAGCCATCATTTCAATAAAGAAATGATTAAAAGGGGGCAGGGAAGGAGAGGGGAGAAAAACCCAAAACATCTGTTTTCCTTCAAATCAGGGAAGATTCCTTTGCTTGCAAGGAATGTGTAAATCACGCCGAGCTGGGAGATGTACATAACCCTGCCTGAAAGCTCCTCTGCACTTCAAACGAATTCTAACGTGCTTACTGGGATTTTGTTTTTATTATTTGTTTCAGGCCCCCCCTCTCGTCCTACCCTCCGCCCTCCCTTTCTGCCTGCCAGAGCTGTGAGAATCTCCCACCCGCTGCCAGCCCCTCATGCTGTCCCCCCTCGATTCGGGGGCCTTGAGACGCGGGGGGAGCGGCCAGTGGGCCACGGCGACCGCAGAACTGGCTGACGTCTTCTGCCAGGGCTTGCTGGCACGCAGCATCCCTGCCTTGCCACCATCCTCCCCCCGTGCCGACGTTGTGGGGCCGTTGCAGGGACCCGTTGGCTGCCCTTGCCGCCCCCGCAGCCCGGATGCCTCTCACTCGGAGGCTGGCACGTTCGGATCCTGCCTGGGATGCTGCGAGCGCGGCGAGTGGAGGCGTCCCCCTCCTCCGAGCCGTTCCCTTGTGTGCTGTCATTGTTGTCACGCTTTGCTTTGTTTCGTGCAGAGGGTGAAGCTAGGGCTGGCCAACAGTGCTGGGGATAAACCCAACGGAGATAGAGAGACTGACAGCCTCTGCTCATAAGGGTTCACAGCCACGTCCCCGTGCCAACCTGCTAAGGTGACATGCCCTGCCCCAGAGGGACCACCCTCGGGGCCCAGCACGGGCTCTGTGGCTGATGCGGCCCTTCGCCTTTCTTCTGAGGCTGTCAAGCAGGAGGCCCTATTGTGGTGGCTTATATAAGAACAGTCGGCCATCAACTCGCTTGACATGGACCACCCACTACTCCTCAGATGACACTGTCTTTTGAAGTCGCTACCAGCCTGGGCTGGATTTCAACTAGCAGCCCGGATGGAAGCCAAGCCCCCAGAAGGATGAGAACAAGCCCTACCAAGGGGTTCTCCTGGGGTAGCAAACTGTGGAGTGTCTGGTTCTTATTTAGAGTGACTGTGAGCTTGGGAGGGGCAAACGTTTCCCAATTTGCCAAGGGTCACAACCTTGATCTCCCCAGGGCCGGCGATGGCCAGGCTTTGCAGAGCGCTGGTAGGTTGAACGGCTGGTATGGTTAGCTGTGAACATTTCCATTGTGGAGCTCACTGCAGGGGTCTAGGGCCTCGCTCGTCTCTCCTTTCTCCCTGGCACAACTCGAGGAAGAGTTTGATTTATTCCCTCTCTCCTTCCGAGCAGCCTTCTTGTCTCCTGCAGCCGCAGCCTCCCCGAGCCCTGCTGTCTCTTGGTGGAGGAGGAAGCAGCCGTCCCAGGAATAGCCGAAAGAAGGCACTAAAGTGATGTGTCTCCCTTGGGAGACCCACCCAGCACACAGGACTGATGCTTTCAGATGAGGCTGAAAGCCACCCACCCGTAGATCTGTGTGAAGAAGACAAGCGAAACCTCAGAGTAATGACTTACCCCAAAACACGTAACCTTCGTGGAGCCAGGGCTGGAGGCTTCGGGGTGTCTGTGGCTGAGGGAAGAGGGGCAGGGCTGTCCTGGACCGAAGGGTTGAGCAGAAGGTATTGCAGCAGGAGGGAGAGAGGATGTGGGTGCTGCCTGGGGACACCCTGGCCCTGGAAGTGGAGGAGGCATTGACCAGGGGATTTTGGAAAGCTGGAGGGATTGATGAGTTTTGTGAAGCCCACATGAAGGCTGTGGCAGGACTTGAGGGACATGTGGGATGTAGAGCCTTGGGAAAGCCCTCCTTGGCCATGCTGTGCCCAGGACAGCTCGATCCATCACCAGCTCTCGCTGACGCTCTGCAGCTGGAGCGGGATGAGCCCCTGTGGTTTGCAGCCTCGGGCGTCAATCTGAGCCGTGGTGTGGGGGGAATTGTTCCAGCAGCACGGGGAGTCAGAGGCAACTCGTTTGACCTTTCTCCAAGGGCTTTGTTTGGGATCTCCTGGTGAGTCCCAGCAGAATGGGGATGCTGGCATTCACCAGACTGATAGGAGCTGCTTTTCCTTCACTGGAGACAACATCACAGCACTCTATAGCTTCCTGAAGGCAGGTTGTGATGAGCAGGGGTTTGGCCTCTTCTCCCAGGCAACAAGCAGGACCCGAGGAAATGGCCACAAGTTGTACCAGAGGAGGTTTAGATTGGACGTGAGGAAAAACTTTTTCTCCCAAAGAGTGGTCAGGCACTGGAATGGCCTGCCCAGGGAGGTGGTGGAGTCGCCGTCCCTGGCAGTGTTCAAGAGGCGGCTTGATGAGAAGCTACAAGATATGGTTTAGTAGCTGTGGCAGCAATGGTAGTGGGAAGATGGTTGGACTAGATGATCTTATAGGTCCCATCCAACCATGTGATTCTATGATTCTATGATTCTATGATCACCAGCCTGTAGTGGCTCAGCACCACCTCCTTCTGGTTCTTCACTCCACCAAAGGACGTTAGGATTCACATCCTGGGTGACCTGGGACCTTCTCTGGCCTTGCCAGGCAGAGAAGACCACCTTGCCCCGAGCCCTGAGAGAGGCAGTGGAGATTGTGAAGAGCTGAGCTGGTTCTTGCTGCGTTGCCTTTGTAAGAACATCTGTGAATCTTCATCCTCACAGCCAGCAGGACGAAAGCAAGGACACAACTGCCAGGAAACACGGACCTCAAACACCCTCTCTCTATCCTCCTCAAAACTGGTAATTCCACAGTGATCCTGCTTTTTCTGCCCTCGTCCTGTCCTCAGAGTTCAGGGACTATCCCTTTGGGACACCCTAGAGGGTCTGCTGGGCATCTTCAAGCTAGTAAGGAGTCTAGCTAGTAAGTCTTCTTGCTCCTTGGAGTGTGCCTAGGAGCGAAAGCTCCAGGGTTGCATCAGCTGTGTTCATGTTATCTCACGTCAAGGCAGCTTTTTTGGGTGTGCTCTCCTGCTGCCACACCAAGGAGCTGCTCTCCCATCCACATCTTGTCTCTGTCAGAAGCTTTGTGTGGTGCAGTGGCCCCTCTCTCCAGGAAAGCTTGCGCTGCTCTTCCTTCATCGGTGGTGTAAAGCTGCTCCTGAAAGGATGTACTCCGAGTGTGAGCCACGTGCCAGGGCAATCAAAACTTAATTACGGTGACAAAAGGAGGAATTCTGTAAGACAGAGAAAAGGGGAAGAGGGGGCAGGAGGCGCTGCTGATGCTCTTGGTCCCGGGATGATGAAGGCACCTTGGGGATGCAGCGGCCAGGAGGGCTGTGGTGACCATGCTGCACCTTCTGGGTGAAACCATGGCCCTGCTGAAACCAGCTGGCGTTTTTCCCTCATTTCCAGTGAAACACATTTTCGCCTGAGGCAATCTTGGCACTGCCGCTTGCAAGGTGTCCGACTGGCAAAGGAGCTCCTTGTGGGATCTTGGCCCTCCAACACAGGTATCATTCAGGAGCAGGGCTCTAGGGAACAGGAGGTGGCCTGTGTATCAAGGCCCTCTTTCACAGCCATGGCGGTACTGGGAATCGCTGCTCCGGTGGGGTTTATTGGCATGGTTTAGAGGGAAATCTTGGGAAATCGAGAAGTTGCAGCTGAAGCTGGGAAAGTGAATGTCCTACCAGGGATTCCTCTAGCAGGGGGGCAGTGGATCCAGGCAGCAGCAAGAAATGGTCAGGATTTTTAATTAACTTCTTTCTTTCCCTTTCATCCTTTTTTGGATTTTGTTTGACAGGGATCTGAAGGAAAGAAAGATTGATGGAGTGCTGTAAGGAGCGAGAGCTCAGCGAATCTGCGCCGTAGCTTGGCTCAGGCGTGCAGTCTGTCGCACGCTTTGCCTGCTGCAGGGTTTGGCTGTCCGTGGCCTCGTAGCTGAGAGACAGCGAGCAAGCCTAGGAGACCTGGAGCACCCTAGCATGCTGACCCAGTGCCATGCGGAGACAGCATTTCAGTGCCAAAAGCCACAGAGCGGCGTTTTCCCATTCCTCGGCTCTCGCGCTGATAGGGCTGTGGCTGAGCTACCTCCTTCTACCTGGGGATCGACCTTGCGTGTAGATGTGCTCAGCAGTCTCCTGTGAACCTCTCCTCCCTCTTGTCATCTCCCCAGTGCCACACAGCTTCCAGGGGATAGCAGCCACTGCCTCAAACACAGTTACAGGGTAAGAAGGCATCTGATGCTGCTTTAGTTCCCATGTCTCTTGTGGCGCAGGGGCGCGTGGCGGCTGTGGGGCTGTGGTATGTGCACGGGGTGCTGCAGAACACCTCTACGAGCACAGTGGTGGGATGCCCTGACGCCAAAGTGGCACTGTCCCGCACTGCACCCCTGGCACGCAGCAGCGTTAAGTGGCCCTGTCTTCCGTCCTGGCAGCTCCCATGAGAAATACCATGCTCTCGTCAGTGATTTTGAGTGTGGACATGGCATTGGCTACAATTCAAAGTAACCTCCCAGTGCGGAGATGGACCCTTAGCTGTGCAAGTCTGTCCCCAGCCCCACAGCTGCTCCCTCGGCCCTCACCATCTCAGAAATCGGATCTCTGCCCTTTTCCAGAGGTCTCCTTGAACCAGCAATCTCCTACTCCGCAAAGCAGCCCGTGCTCTTCCTCCTGCCTGCAGTATTTGATGGGCACTGTTTTGTACGCTTCCAAAAGGCATCAGACACCTGAGGCCCTGTTGTGGCAGGGACATTTATTTCCCTCCATCTGACAGATGTGGTCTGGTATTGTCGGGAGGCATCTGTTGAAGGATAGCGATTGGTCTCACAGCATTTGGTGTCCTGGGAGCAAAAGGTGTGAATTGTGCAAACAGTTTACTGACAGCCTCATGGATGCGTGCGGCAGCAAAGCTTCAGTACTCTGGAGTGGCACCAGCCTTGCTGCTAACCTGTTCCTCCATCGCGCTGGTGGCAGCGAGGTCACTTGTCACAGATGGTTAAAAGAAGCCCAGTTATAGAAGATACTTTTCTTGGGCAGAGCTGTGAGGAGAGCTTTCTAAAAGGTGCTTTTTTTCAGGATGGAGCTATCCACTGTTTCCTTGTCGCAGTATAGGCTCTGCGGAGAGGCAGAGCCAAAAACCATGGCAATGCCGAACAGAGGACGCCGGTCCTTCTGCAGAAGAGGTGTGATACGTACGCAGCGATTCCTGGGTAGTGGCAGCAGGTTGGTGTCACCTCCCTCGGTGCCTCTCCTCAGCGTGCGGCAGGCACCGAGCTGCTCAGAAAATCCTCTTCCCCCATGAGCTGCCTGCTCCGCGCTGGCACAGCCCGTGAGCACAGCACAACCCCTTGTCCCCAGCCCTGGGGAAGCAGCATGAGGATGTCTGCTGCCCTGTAAAGCTTGAGTGAAATCCCAGGCCATGGGGCCTCCGGTAGGGATGCAGCGTGATCAGTCCCATGCCAGGGCACCAGCCCACCTCGCTATCTGGCACCATGGGCATGGCAGGAGCGATCAGCCTGAAGTCGGGGCCCGACAAATAGAACAAGAAATCCTCTCCTTCCCAAAACCACTCCCTGCTCACTGTCTGCTTGGTATTTGCCATGGAGACTGGGTGCTTGTGTTTCATTTACCTTTCTTAATTATTTCAAAGTCGCATTCCTGTGGCTTGTGTGATGGATGTTTATTTGATTTGATTTCTTTTTAAATTGTAATGCTTTCTGAATTGGGAATTCTTGCACTAAACACACACCCCCCCCTTTCCATGCTTGCCCAGACTGCTGCTGGCAGGCAGGAGCTCCTGCTCCGTGGCCATCAATGAAGGCAGCTGGGAGGCTCAGCAGGAGTCGTACAAGCCCACGATGGAGGAACAGGGCTGGGTGGGTGCCCATTGGCCCTGTGGACCACGCCCACCCCGTGACAGGGGGTAAAACACCCACAAGCTCTGCTCCACCCCGCAGCACCCCTGGCTTCACCCGCCTTGCAAGAATAGTCTTTCAGGGAAACTATGTGTGTCAATTTATTGATGTTTTTAGCAGCCAGGGGATGCTGAGATGAAGATCTGTTGCTGCTCACCAGACTGGTGCTCTGCTGTGAGTACTGGGACAAAAAAACCACGCACACTCACCTCCAGTGAGCCCCTCACCGTGGTGTCTGGGAGCTGGAAGCACTACGAGACAGGGAGAGGCCTGGTGGGTACCCTGAGCACCGGGGCGTGCGCAGTGCTGGGTGTGAGCAGTGTGTTCACACCCACGTGTGTTTGTGGCACCGTTCCTGGCCATTCCGCTCTGCACGTGCCTGAGCCTGGGTGTAGCCCAAGCCTTGCTGGCCCTGCGTCCCTCGTGCCCAGTCCCCGCGTGGAGATCACCAGGGAGGGAGCAGGCAGGGATTGCCAAGAGCTGGTCCATTGAGGGCTTTTAAACAGAGGCCTGGGAATTGTTTTTTAGCTGGAACAGGAAGCGAGAAGGGCTGGCGAAGCAGGGGCGTGATATGTGCATGTCAGCACGCTGGACCAGCCTCAGCATCGCAGTGCTGGTTGCGTGCAAGCCCAGAGACCTCGGGCTGTGCAGAACGCGCGGATAAGCTGTGGCTGACTGGAGGGTGACGGCAGGGCGTGCACGTAACACCGAGGTGAGGCGACCTCGGCCACATCAGGATTTGTGTTTTCGTGCTCATGCACCATGAGTTGTGGTACCCACGCTGCCAGGGGAGAGAGCATCCATGGCACCGCGTGTATGGCAGCGGCCAGGTCTGCCCTGCACCGAGCTCCTGCAGCCAGCAGCAAAACAGAGTCTCCTGGCCACAGGAGCTAGGTGCCCAGGCTAGGCTTATCAGCCAGGCTCGAGCCAAGCCCTACTGGCAAGAGCATCTTGTGCTTGCACCACTTTGGAAAGCGTGACAGCATATTTCTGGATGATGCTGGACTGCGGAGCCACGTCTCTGCCCTGTCCCCCATTGACTTGGTGCAGGGATCCCCAAAGCACAGCCCGGGTTTGCCACGCAGCCGATACTTTTGGATGCAGGCAGCTCCTCGCAGGCAGCCGGTTACTTAGCGCGGGTGTTCGGCGGCTGCAGGAGCGCTTGTTGGGCTCCTTATCGGACCCTTCTCCCTGCAGCCCCGGCAGCTCGTTTGTGGTACGGCGTCTCATTAAGCGGCTGCACAAGCCCAAAGGCTTCAGGCAGAGCAGTGCACAAGACGGAGCAGAAATGCTTGTGGTATCTCTGTAGGATATAAAGAAATCAGCTGCCGAGCTGAGAAAGGTCAGGCGCAGAAGTCCTTATCTCCCTTCCCGCAAATAAGGATCATGAGGAAAGCACTCAAACATCATGAGCATCATCAGAGGGAGTTAAAAAAACATGAGCCGACATTGTCTGTAAATAAATAACACATTCTGGGGTTTCATTCTCAGCCTTACCATTTCGTGCCTTAGAGTTTGGTATTTTTGGGGTTCTTTCTTCTCTGCTTTGAGAAAGGATAAAAACATATTGTTCTATTTTTTTTTTTTTCGAACGCAATTGACAATCTTCCACAATCATTGGATTCGGGTCCCAATAGGTTTGAATTCAGCAGTAAACACTTATAAGACTTCGTATGCTGTGTTTGCTGCAGAGGTGGCAGCATTTCCAGGCATGGAGGGGCTGATCTCTACCAAAGCATGAGTGCTTCCAGCAGTGAAATGCTCTTTGGAACATCTTTGGGCAAAATATATCTCAGTGTTTCTAGAAAGGCAAGTGTTCTATTGTCTTACTGAAGGCACGGGTGAAAAAGAGGGTCAGCTGTCAGACAGTGGCAGGTAGCCCCAAGCTCCTTTGGAAAGCAGAGGGACAACATGAGAGCATCGCAGGGGAAGTTTGTTGCTGAACAAAACACCTCCAGGTTATGAAGGAGGCTCTGCCAGATCGATCTGCCATATGGCATTCCAGGTTGTCGGACATGGTTTCATGCACTGAGTGTGGGTCTGGGACCTTTTCGTTTCTGGCTTTGACTTTACCCCAGAGATGCTCTGCCTTGGGCAAAACACTCAGAACCATTCTTTGACCTCGTTGTTTTGGGGTTTTTTTACAGATTATCAGGGTTGGCATAATCAGGTACAGCTCCATCATCGGTGGGGATGCTGCCTGTTTTGGTCCTTGGCCCAAGCCATTCTGTGTAGATGGAAGTACAGCAGGAGAATCTCCACATGGCCTTGCAGAGCTGGACTCCAGCCCACCCCGTGCCCTGCATAGCTCCCTTCCTCAATTGTGCTCTCTTCACCTTGCCCCTTATTTGCCGTGCAGGCATCCCCATCCCTCCCGTGCGGTGGTGGTCCCTCTCCCGCTGGCTGCCCTCTTCGTGCCCTGTTGGGTCCCAGGCTGGTCCCATCCCTGCCGGCAGCTCCTCGCCTGCATCTGCCGGAGGTTCCTCTTAGATGCAGTGAGCAAGATCCGCCTGTTAATGCCGGGTTTACTTGGAGCCACAGATCTTTGCAGTCTCTTCTCTTAATTGTCTGTTTCCGGGAATAAAAGAAAAAAATAAACCCCAGCACTCTGCGTAGTGCCATTCACTGGCCATAAAAGTGTTTTGCCGCAGAGAGGCTGGGTGGTCAAGAGGTTTGAGAACAAGATTGGAAACCATCATCTCCTGAGTTTCCAAACTGTTCATGTCACTGAGCCTCTCCGGGGCACAGTGCCTCACCCCATATGTCTCTGTTTACCATCGATAAATAGAGCTATTAATACTGCTGTGCTCCAGGGTGATCTTTTGGACCGTAATTAGTGTTAAAACCCGCTGAGATCACTCGTTGGAAGAAGCTAGAGAGGTGCAAAGGGCTGTGTACTGCCCGGGCTGCCAGCTTCCACCAGAGCTGAATTTATTGGTGCTGATTCCAAAACATCTCATTCAAAGTGAGTGGAAATGAAAATCTTTCCTCTAAGGTTTTTGAAAGAGGACTGTTTTCAGGTGAGGTAAAGCAATTTGATTTTTTCTCAAAAAAGAATTTTTGACCAGATTAAAATCACTTTGATTCTGATGTTTTTTCCATTTACATTTTGATTTTTTTTTCTTGTATTGTCTGAGAAAATGAAAAAATGAAGGACTTGTTTGTTGATGTATTTTTTAACCCAGGCCTGACGACTACAGATGCTCTTGCTCTTGACTTTGTTTCTGTTTGTGCTGGGTAGAGGGGAAGAGTGCAGTCAGAGGGCTGAGACAGGGCTGTAACATTGCCCGAAGAGGTGGATGTGCTTTAACACCCGCCAAGAGAGATGCTTCCTCCCGACCCCCTGGTGATGGAATAGGTGATGTGGGCACTAATTGCCCAATATTACGATGGTGTTTTGATAAAAGTCTGCCTTTTTCAAGGAAAGTGCTCTGGCACTGATTGCCTCGGAGCTAATGGAGCCTCGCTGAGCCACTGTGGGCAGAGCAGAGGTTATGCATTAGCTGTGCTCACCCATTTTAAAAAGCAAACACAACCCCGTGGCCGCTGCGGCTAGGCAAGTGACCCCGGGATGGGGATGGAGAGTGGCAACCTGCTCGTTAAGCCCTCTTACCCCTTGTTGTGCTTGCGCTGATGAGGAAGAGGAGCGTTGCCCGCTGCTGAGCAGCTGGAGGGGCAGCAGGACTCCTGGGGTCTCTGCCCAGCTCTCCTGCTGCCGAGATCCTCGTCTCGCTGGGGCCAGGGTCCCCCCACCCAGCACTGGGTGCCCCTATTGCTGTTGCGTTCTGGGCTCAGAGAGAGAAGGGCTCCATGCTGCCAAGCTGCAGAGACCTTCCCTGCTCGCTGCGGGAGACTCCTTACTCGCCTTGAGCCCCTCGTCTGTTGAAGGGAGGAGGAGGAGGGACGGTGGCACCTCCGGGATGGGATGTGAAGCCCTGAAGTTTGACTCCTGCCCTGAATTTGATATCACCCTATTGCTCTGTTGCTGTCCGTTAATTATAGCGGGAGAACAGCCTGTGTGTGGTACTTGTGAAGTTGCGCAGTGCGGACGTCCTTCCTGGTGCTCCCACTCTGAGCAGCGTTCCTTGTAAATTAAGGAAAATGATGTCATGCCAAAGAATTAAATAGCATCTCCTTGGGTGAGCTCAGCGTGTGCATCCCCTGCATGCCCTAGCTCTGTGGAAATGGGAGTTGTCCCTACACACAAGTGGCTTCCTTGGCAGTCTGCTGGCATCCTTTCAGAGAGCCAGTATTGTTAAGGAGCTAATGCTAATTGCTCGGAGAGAATACGTCCCGTGCTGGGAATTGCTACTGTGCAAATGTCAGCTCTTATCGGCTGCGTGTGGGGTGCGCAGGGAGGAAAGGGGGAGGCTGGTGGTGCTGGTGTGTGGGATGCGGAGAAGGGAGGCATTGCTTCTGTCCCCGTTAAGGATGCCAAGGAGTTAGGACCATTCCTTAAGTAAACATACCTCGGGGTCTCAATCCCATTTAAGCTTCAGCTGCTTTTATGGTGCTCTTTGCACTCACTTGCAAGAGCTGCTGGGTTTTACCTTAGGATAAGGAGCAGGGCTGTGTTATTTCTCAGGAGCTGGGTACCCCACCACCAGGCATCTCAGACCTCCGAGGGGTTCGAGCCAACTCCTGCACTTTGTCAAAGCCAGCTCAAGTTTCCGTGCCTGGCTCGGGGTGGATAAATACGAAACGCTGCCTTTTGGGAGAGTGGACAGAAGATTGTCGCCCCTGCTGTGAAGAAGCATTCTCATTTTGGAGGTTGGCTACTCTGACCAGGACTCTGAGCATCCCGGGATGTCCCATGAAGCCATAGCCTGTTTATTCAGTACTTTGTCTGGTGCGAAAGCCGCATTTTCCTGTCAGATGCTCTCCATTAGCTTCAAGTGTGAAATTATCATTCCCACTCTTTTACCAACCCCACCCTGGTGAGGAAATGAGGGAGAAAACCACCTCAAGGGCCGTTCCCAAGATGTGTATGAGCTGTCACCTCTGCTCTCAGGAGGGCTGGAGAGGAGCCTGGCTTGCAAATGCCACAGCACTGCAATGTTTGCGACGGTGCCTGGCAAAGCAACCCCAGAGATGTCTGCATCCCTTCGCAGTCAGGAGACTGCAGAGTACAGCCCCACAGGGCTCCCAGGGACGGCGCGGGCAGAGGAAATGCGGCTCTGGAGATGCTGTGTGGGGACGTGGTGGCCTGTCCCCCTGGCCCTGGCTCCTTTCCCTGGGTGCTCTCCTGATCTAAGCCCCGGGCTCGCCTCACATCTCCTTGAGGTGCCAAAACCGACCGATAGGAGCCTGGACCACATTTTTCCTTTCTTTTGTGAAGGCTGGTTCCCATAACAACCTGGCGATGTGAGATTGAGGGATAAAGACATTCTTTTCCTTTTCCTTCCTGCCTTCCAGATTTACCCTCTACGCGGTGGATACGCGAGGGAGACACTCAGAGCTGAGCACGGTCACCCTGAGGACAGCCTGCCCGCTGGTAGACGACAGCAAGGCAGAAGGTCAGTGTTCAGACACCTCATTTTCCACAACAAAAGACATTTCCTGCTAATTTTGCTTCTCCTGTATTCATTGTACTCCTGCAAGCCCCTCTAGTCCCTCCTCTCCCCCTGTGAAGGCTCCTGTCAATTCACCCACGCACGGGCACGGCGATCTTCATCTGGGGAGGACTGACAAATTGCAAGAGTGTCCAGGAGCAAAGTCCCCTCGGCTGGGCAGCTGGTGGCTCCCGCAGTCCTGTGCCACGTGGCGCCATGGCGTCCTTCCCCACGCACGGCAGCAGGAGCCGGTAACATGTGTTTGGCCCACATCCTCTGGGAAAAGAGTGATCTCTTCTTGTAGAAGCGCGAGAGGCAGCCCTGGTTGTGCTGGGCAGTGAGTGGTGAGGGACACCGGCAGCTCCAAGTGTTTAAAAGGATGCTGGTGGCAGCTGGTTTGATTCTGAAACAGAAACACCAATACAAGCCCAACCACTTTTGCACAGTTGCCTTTTCCAGTTTTGAAACCAATCCCATTTGTTCTCACGCCCTGAGCGCTTTGCTGCTTTTAAATTTAAAAAGATTCCTCTAAATGAAAGGCAGGTTACCCATTTTCTTTCCTGCTTGCTTTCTGTTTTGAAAAGCACACCAAAGAAAGCTTTGATTAATGCTTTTTTAATGTTACTGATAAGTATTTCCAGAAAAATCGGGCAAACTTAAGACTGAAGAAAAGGAAAGGGGATTTTGTGCATTTTTCATTTCCAGAGGGAGATCCTTTTCAACAGCAGAGAGTGCACCGACTTGTTTAATCCATCCGAGCTGCTCTAGCAGATACCCACAGTGACGATAGAATGTACTTCTCCCGTTCCTTCATGGAGTATTGCTGGAGTCTTTGGGGCTGCTCCGCTCACGCAGGGCACTTGCCACAGGACCAGCCTAAGGAATTGCAAAATGCTCCCCAGGTCGCTAAACCCCGCTGCAGGCAGCCCCAAGGGACTGGCAGCCATCCCAGATACCCGCCGCTCCTGCCAGCCCTTCACTCCTCCTCCTCCTCCTGTGTTAGCACCTTCTGACTGTTCATTAGTCCCCTCTCCCGATCCTTTCCAGAGATAGCTGACAAAATCTACAACCTCTACAACGGCTACACCAGTGGGAAGGAGCAGCAGACAGCCTACAACACGCTGATGGAGGTCTCTGCTTCCATGCTCTTCCGAGTCCAGCACCACTACAACTCCCACTACGAGAAGTTTGGAGACTTCGTCTGGCGCAGTGAGGACGAGCTGGGACCCAGGTACCTGTCCCTTCCCTGCATTCTCCCCCACCCTGCCACCTGGAGCACCCCTCTGCTTGGCCACTCTGGAAGTGAACCTCATTACCTTCTCCTTGTAGCTGTGAGAACTTCCCTTTTGGTGTTCACCAAGCTGTCCTGCCGTCCCCCAGGTCACACTCAGTCTTTGGGATAAAAGTTTATGGGACATCTAGGAGCTGGGTGGTCTTTGGATTGGATTATGATAGATGTTGTGGGACATCTAGCAACCAACCTGAAGCAGGTGGGTGATACTGCAGATAAGCTGAGTGTGTTGGAAAAGCTAGAGGGTGAGGAGCAAAGGATGTAAATTCGGCCTGGGACATAGCCAAGGGTGCCAGCAAGCACACAGCACGTCCTCTGTTCTCTATGTACAGCTTTATGGTAGAAATAGTTTCTCTTTACTCTACATTTGATGCTCTGAGGAGGGCTGGGAGAGGACTGTTCCTGGGAGTATGAAGAGCAACCTTTCCAGAGAGGCTGCATCTGCGAACCCCAGATGTACAGTGAAAGGGGTGGGAGGACTCTGAGAGGTCACAGAGCAGGAAAAACAGGTCCATGGACTACATTGCATCCAGGGAGCTGGCAGGGTCTGGCAGTGTCCCAGCAAAGGCCAGGCTGCCACCCAGCCACTTGGGAAACACTCAGCAAGAAATGCTCGGAAGGCCTGGGGCTTGCCCTCCTCCAGAGATGACCTTGGTCGTAGTTTCTTTGGTGGGTTGTTAGTCTCTAGCACGGAGCCACTCTCATCTTTCTCACTGCCTTCCTCCTTCTTTGATGACACTGCAGAGTTGCTTGTCCTCTTCAATTGCTCCTCTCTCTATAAATCCCTGGGAACCATCAGCCTCTTCTTACACATCCTTATTTCCCCCGTTACCTGAGATCCCACACACTTAGTGAAGGAGGATGTCTGGCCTGATACCTACACCAAGCCATGAGGTTTGCAAGGTGATATTTCAATTGCCCATATTGCCCAACTCTGTACCAAGCTACATCTGGAGTCAGTGGTCGAAGTGGCTGCTGTCTGCCTTCCTCGCTGAGCCAGATGAGCTCCTAGCAATGCTCGTGTGCCCCTCTTCTGTACTGGAGAAACAGATGACTTACGGCCAAGGGGAAGCATCTACAAACTCCACAGCATCCGCTGCCAGGCTCTTGACAAGAGCAATGCTCTGCCGTCCAGCCTTGCTTCTCAGGGAGGTTGGACAGAAACGGAGGCACTGACGTAGCGGGAGGCAAGTGAGACCTTGCCAAGGGAGGCCATCTCGTAACACGATTTTAATTGACAGACTGTTCTCCTTCCCAGGGGGACATTCATTTTCGTACCTTGAAATGTTTATCAGATGAGCCTCAGCTTCACAGTAAATGTTCACTCGTAAAACTGAGCGACAAGAGGGAAGTTGATTGCCTCCGTGTAATAAATACATCACACTGGCGTCCTCGTGAGCCCAGTTTCCATGAAAGCCACAGGTTACTGCAAACAGCTGCTCGCGAGAAGACACACTGACAGCCAGATGTCCCAACCAGACGGTTTGCATTAAGGAGACATTAAAAACTTAGCTCATAGGTGGCCCTAAACCAGGACTTTCTGTGGTCAGCAGCATCTTGGCACCTGGTTCGCCTCATCCTGCTAGTCTGCTTTAGCAACAACCACCCCTTTCCTGCTCCCCCCATTCCTCTTGCAGACACCAGGCGAATCTCACGGTGTTCATTTGTTCCAACAAAACTGAAGAATCTGTCTAAACGGGTGAAGATTTGATGCTACTGTGCGTTCAGCCCTGTGGATCTATGCAGCAAGAGTGCTTCCTGACACAGCGACAGGGAGATTTCTCTGTTTTTTTCTCTTTCCTCTATTTTCAGGACAGTTCTTTTGACCATTGCAAGTAGAGCTTGGTTTTTTAGGAAGAGGCGGGGCAAATAATTAAGTTAAAAGTCTTCCTTCCGTGCCCTTGCTTGTAGCTACCAGCAACAACGGGGTCAGGATGTGGCACCAGCCCAGGGCTTGCGGTGTGTCCGTTGCTGGAGCAAGGCACCCAGACAGGCGGCCGGGACGGCCGCAGGGACCGAGTGCCTCTGCAGAGCAGCTGCCTTCTGGTACCGTGGGGAATGCAATGTACCGATGGGAGGCTGTGATAAGAGGCCATCGAGTCCCGGACTCATTGTCCTCTCAGACGAGGGTCTGACAGACCCAGGTCAGTTCTCAGTAGACTGGAAAAATTGGAATTTATGACAAAATCACCCCATATGGGATCACAGCAGCCAGGCAGCCACCCTCTCCCTGCAGCAGCCCTGGGAAGCTCATCCTTCCCTCCAGCCCAGGTATCAGTTCTTCTTCGTGCTGCCTCCTTCTCCTTTAGCACCTTCCTCCTAGGTGAGACAGGGCAGCGTTTTGCTGGCTCTGGGTGTGTTTCCATCCCGCACCAGCCATCAAGGGGAGTGCTCACTGTCCCCTGCGCGATGGGGGACAAACATCCCCCCAGGAGCACACCCAGGTAACACATCTCCTGCTCCTGAGCATGTCCTTGCAGAGCTGGGGCTGGCAACCAGGGAGCTTGGTGCCCTGTCCCCTGTGCAATCGCTGCACCGCACTCCCTTGCACCGGCGCTGCCGGCTCACGCACGAGCCCTTGGAAAGCGTCCCAGCAGCAGACACCCGTCCCCCTCCCCTTTTCTCTCCCCCGCCATGCCACGCGGTCCCGCAGAGGGAAGCAGCTGCGTAGAGCCGTCACTATTTTTAAATCCCCCTCTCCATCATTTCTGACTGCGGCTGTGACCTCCGAAATCCGTCACTTCAGTGGAAAGCAGAATCGGTCCCTGGCTGGCGCCGACTTAAAACACCCGTCCCTGCGGCGGGCGCGTGGCAGGTGGGAGGGCACCGCTGGCTCACGCCAACGTAGGGACACCCCCCTGTCCGGGCTGCGGGGTGAGGGGGAAGGGGGCTGCTTCATCCCTTTTGGGGATGGAGAGCTCAGGGTCTGGCCACAGGCAACCATGAGAGTGGCTCCCCCCTCGCTCGTTCCCCCGCCGCCCTCTCCCAATTCCCGCCCTTTAATAAGGCAATAAATTGCCGTTTCTGGCAGGGATGAGGTTGGTCAGCGTTTAGGAGGATTTCATTTCCAGTATTTGAAAAGGTGGTCGTTCTGACCCGACAGCCTCCGCAGGGAGCACTTGGGTAATACCCAGGGCTTGATTTACGGTGTTAAATTGGCAGCCCAAGAGCTGCTCCTGTAATTTATTACCCAGCCTTCCCCAGAAAGCCGCTCTCTCTTTCTCACCCCTCCCCTCACCGGCTCTGTCTCTCTTTCTCCTTATTTTTTTTAAGAGGGAACAGCTGACAACTGAAAGCTAAATCTAACATTTACACATGACTTCATTACCCCACTCAAATAAATTGACTGGGGCTTTGGCACCGGACACGGAAAGCGAGGGGCCTGATTCCGTCCCTCCCCATCGCCCCGTCTCTTCCTTGACCACGGTGCAATGTGTTTTCAGCATCCTTGCAGGGCCAACCCATTCTGTGCTGCATCCCACCCCTTAAACATCGGTCCTGTCCTGAGGCCGGCTGCATCATGCATGACTGCAGATGCAGCAGATGTGTGGAGACCAGCTCCATGAGGATCCCAGCACATGAGACAGCAGCAGGTCTGGGTGGGTTGACTCCTGGACTTCTTGCCACCTCGAGCTGCTCCTCACACATAGGAATGTTTACCTGAATAGGAGACCTGAGTATGTATCAGGAAGGAAGGACAACATGGTGATTTTTAGCAAAATCCAGAAGATCATGGAAGTGTGGTGGAGCAAGTGATGAAAATGGGAAGGTAGAGAAGGCCACGGGAAATGGAGGCAAAGGAATGAGCAGGCTGTGCAGGGGAGAAGTGAGAGGTGGGTGAAGAAAGCTATGGAGGGGAGGAGAAAGGTGAAGTGGTGAGAAGGGAGGAGAGGAAGATAAGAGCTTGGCCATGTGTAGGTGAGGGCCAAGTCATGGTTACCTACTGCTGGGGTTTGCCTCGAGAGCTGGTCATGGCCATGGTTCTTGTCACTCTTGTCTTGCTGTTGGTTGGGAAAGGCCTTGTGACAAGCTGGAGTGGGAACCAATCTGAGGGAAACTCCATGGGTTGCTTGGTTGGCCTTTGGAGGGACAACTTCCCCATGTTGGCCCCATGGACACCTGCACCAGCAGAAGCATATGGGCAGGGACAGGCTGGGGAAGGAGCAATACCTCCTTTTGGCAGTAGAGATGCTTTATGATACATAAGGGTGACCATGGAGCTATGGCCTTAGACACATGATGGTTATCTTTTTTGAGGAGGATGATGTTCCAGCAAATGCTCTCCTGCTGAGCACTTGTCAGCTCGCATAAAAGCCCAACCATGGGCCTTGTGCTTGCTCAGCTTTTCCCGAAAAAAAAAAAGGGAGAATCAGCATGGATGTTAAGAAACCATGTCTCAGCGTGAGGGTGGGGGAGCACTGGAAGGGTTGCCACCTCTTGGCTCTAGGAACAGGTTAGACTGATATTCATCAGGGCAGCTCGATCCCAGCAAGGAAATGGCACAGATGGTTCCTTCTGGCCCCTTCCAGCACCGGTGAGCGTGATTTGCTGAAGTTTGTTAACCGTAGTGACAGTCCCTGCAGGCTTTGATTTGCTGCTGGGCTTAGCTTTAATCAATCAGTCGTTAGGGAAAGCACCTAATGCTGTCGCAGAATTTCATAACTTCTTAGCGGCAGGCGTCCAGCAGCGAAGGACCTGTTCTGGGCAGTGAGTCAGGTCTTGACGTGCAGTGGGAGCTCCAGAGGCAGGTGGCTGCTATGGAGAGCAGCATGGGTAGAGGTATTCTGTCAGAGCTGGCCTGTGACATCGTTATTATACATGTGTGTAGCTAACGAGGCTCAAATTGCCAATCAGGCTGGTGTTTGTAGATTGAATTGATAGACAGATACCATGTAGGGTTGTTCAAGAAGGACCAACTCCCTTTGCTCTTCCCTTTCCCTGGAAAGTTGCCCCTGAACCCGTTGCCCCTGAGCTCATCACCCCCTAGGAGGAGGAAGGAAGTTTTCCACGTGCAGGCCTGGAGGAGCAGTGGTTTCCTACAGCCTTTCATCCGGTCTTCCCGCTCCGGAGGGAGAGGTCTGTAGCCGGTTGGGGATGCTGGGATGCCCTCTCACCTCCTGCTCTGGCGCTGGGGTGACTCTGACCAGCCTGTCCCCGGCGTCCCGTCCCCAGGTGCCTGCGAGTGTGTGGCTGCATCGGGCTCCCGGCACTCCCCCCATGGCTGGGAGCTCACAGCCTGGCCTGCAACACCACTCAGCTTTCATAACCGAATAATCCCCGTGTTTATGCCTCGCTGACTGACAGCGCTGCCCCTGACATGTCATTATCAGGAATTTACATTCCTGCAGGAACTGCGAAATCCCCCGGCTCCGAATCCAGAGCTTTCCTGTGGCACCAGGGGGAGAGGAAATAATCTATGATCTTGAGACTTTCAGACCACTGAAGTAAACCCTCTTCCCCTCACTTTGTTTGATTTAGCGCTTTGCAGACTCCCATGAGGGGATTCGTGGTTTCTTATGGGTTTATTTTGTTTTGTCCTAATGTGTTGTGCTTTTTTTTTTTTCCTTGCTCTTCTAGTGTCGGTCCTTTTGGGCCATTTGCCTCCTGGAGACTTGGGAAAACAGGAAAGGGAGGGCTGGGCTCATCAATTGGGAGCAGTAAGATGCTGGGGGTCTCACCAGGGTGCCTGGGGCTCAGCAGATGCACATGGTGATGGTGGTGACCATCCAGCCGTGGGCAGATAGTGTCGCCAGGGCACCCAAGCTGTTCTAGCGGGTCAGGCCTGAAGTCCCTCCAGCCTGGTGCTATGAAATAGTGGATATAGCCTGAACTTCTGGGCCAAATGGAGCTTCTCTCCCCCTGAAACAGGCAATGGGTCTCATCTCTGTCTCTAGACAAAGCTAGTGGTGGAACCCAGAGGTCCTGGCTCCTGGTCTCCTCTTTGCGTTGCCCGCCCTGCTCTGTCTCTACCTCTGTCTGTCCCCTCCAGGAAGGCACACCTGATCCTGAGGAGGCTGGAGAAGGTCAGCAGTCACTGCTCGACCCTGCTACGCAGTGCCTACATCCAGAGCCGCACCGAGACCATGCCCTACTTGTTCTGCCGCAGCGAAGAAGTCCGGCCACCCGGCATGGTCTGGTACAGCATCCTAAAGGACACCAAAGTAACGTGCGAGGAGAAGATGGTCTCCATGCTGCGCAACACGTACGGGGAGTCCAAGGGGCGGTGAGGGACGGTGCGGGCCTGGAGCTGTGGGAGGCCAAGGGACTCCGAGGAGTCGAGGACTCGTGATGTGCTGAGTGGCTGGTGGGGTTCGGGGTCGGGTGGTGTTCAGAGGGAGTGGAAGGGGACAGCGAGGCCAAACAGGACTTTCTCACGCAGACAGCAGAGAAACAAGAAATCAGCAAGTTGGACTTTAATTTCTTTTCCTTTTTTTTTTAATTTTTCAAGAGAAAAAAAAAAAGTTACCTAATTTGATTCAGCATAAGAGCCTCTCCTTTTTAATCTTTTCTTACTGAATTTCCTGGACTACGTGCTCCAAAACCCTGGGAGGAGGAGATACCTGCTGAAGGCCAGGGCCAGGCAGAGGGGAGCTCCTGGGCCCAGGGTGACCCTCTCCCTGCCTGCCCCGCTGCTGGCCAGGAGCTGCGGGGCGAGGGGCCCTGGTGCCGTGGTGGCCGAGGATGCCAGGAGGAGGTGACGCGGGCAGCCGGCGACACGGCACTGCCAGCGAAGGTCCTGGAGTGGGATGCCAGGCCGGTGCCAGGACGCTGCAGGCAAACTGGGCTTTTGTACCACTCCGAGTCGACGGAGCGGCTCCGTGCGCAGCCTTCATTGGCAAGGCTCCCGGCAGCTTGTTCTGTGCATTAAAGATTCATATTAAGTCCACCTTCCCTGCCTCCATGATGTTTCTTCCTGACACCGTCTCACCGCCGCTTGGCCCTTCGTAGGGATTCAGGACCACAGAAGGCATCATGGGTGGCTGTCCCTGTGCTGGGATGCGGCTGAGATGGGATCGTATCTGGAAACTGACACTGATCCCAAGAGCTGGACGCGTGGAGAGAAGGGGAAAGTGCAGCCGCTTTGCGTAGGGTCCTCTCCCTGCCCGACACCCAGCTCGACCACCGGCCCCGGTGGGAGCCGGAGGCGTGTGGGAAAGCCCGAGAAGGAAGCCAGAGGCTAAAAAGACACGGAGAATCTGGTTTCTTTTACTGTCAGATGTGGGTTAGGCTGGCCTGGGCTCCCTGTGGGTAATGGATTTCTCAGCCTGGTAGCCAAACCAAAAAGTACGGGAGGGTGAGAGAAGGGGGGGTGAAAAAAACAAAAATCAGATCAGCTCAAAGCTGTTGCTTTTTCTTTATAAAGCAAAACAACAAAGCTGGAGGGGCAAAAGGGAACAGTGTGGGTTGAATGAATCAGTTCAGTCAGCCCAAAGCAAATAGTTTTGTTTAGTTTTTCAGGTTATTTAACCCTTTAGTGTAAAAGCAAACAAGCAGGAGGCGAGTTTCAAAATGAAAATGTTTTGAAACCAAACAAAGGTGCAGGATTTCATGTGGAGGAAGTTCAGCCAGAGACTTTTTCTTCTTGAGCTAAACCTATTTGCCTGATTTGCACCCACTCTGGTCATTTTTCCCAAACTGCTCTCCCCCCCCCCGCCTTCAGTTCTGTCTCTTCATTTGTCTTGAGTCATGCTGATGTTGTACTTTGGGAAGATCTCCAGTACCTGGTCAACATCCTCTGGACTTCACAGAAAACTTTGCCTTAATTGTGGAGCAAGCGCCAAAGCAGGTTGCCTGAGGTCTTGATTTTTTTAAGCTAAATCTCTTTTTTCTGAGGGAGAGGACAGGGACACTGAGGCAGCTGGGTTATGGCCGCTGTGTCACTGAGCTGAGCATGAGGATGGTGGAGGGACTGTGATGCCACATGTGTGAAAAACCTCTCAGCCCCCAGCACTGCTGCTGCCTGTTAACCATCCCTTTGCCCTTTGGAAGTGGCCACAGAGGTTGGTTGTGGGGATGAAGGAGATGGCCGTGACTTGCTGCAGGTGAATGCAGACTTTGCATTTATGTGCCCGGCGCTGCCGAGCCCCAGCGTGGCTCTCAGCACCCATCCAGCACTCTGAAGGAGGACCGTGAGGAGCAGAGACCGGTGCTCACAGACCTCACACCTCTCTAAACAGGAGATGCTGGTGCGCGGCGATATTTGTTCACCTTTGCTATTGTGTAAAACAAAACTCAGCTAAACCCTTGAAGTGCAAATGTGCAGGTGTCCCGGCCTGGTGTTCCTGGCACTGCAGCATTACACCGAGCTGCTTATTTCCTGGCCTGCCATGACACAGTACACTGCTGGGCTGGGAAAAACCCCATAACCTCTCTTCAGAGCCACTGGTGCAGCTGGAGTGGGTCTGATCCTTCCCTCCCAGCAGCTGGAAAGCGTTTGGTGGCTCCATCGCCCGGTGGGACAGGTCCTCCGGATGCTCAGCAGGACGTGGCACGGCCCTGTCGCTGCTTGCACTGGGTGCACCTCCAGGTGCTTTGAAGCCATTTTGTTTTCTCAAGGCTCTGGCCTGCAGTCGTGCCTTTCACCGTATTTTACAAATATGGTGTTTTATTTTGTTTTTGTTTGTTTTTGCTCGGAGATGATTCATTTCTCTTGAAAGCCCTGTGCAGTGTGTGCTGCAATAGGGAGCAGCTCTGCGGTTTCGCTGAAGGTGAGAGTTGATGTTGACTGACCCGACGGACAAATTGCTTGTGTTTTCTGTAACGCGGACCAGACTGGAGGCAATCAGAGGTGTGACGGGGCTAATGCTACTCGTGATATTCCTGACCATCATGAGTGTGGTGCTAGGAGTTAGGAATGGGAGAAGCCAGGTAAAATACAGGGTGGCTGGCTGGATGCCCTTCAGGACTGGTTTCTCTGCTCTGATCCAGTGAGCTCCCACACTGTGGTATTTTTTTGCACCTGAGCTACCCATCCCAGCAGCCTCCAGCAACAGAGCTTGGGGGAAAAGGGCAAAGCCCACAGCACGGGGCCATTTTACTGCAGATGACGATGGAAAAGAGACCTTTGACTCCAGTAGCCATCATTGCTGGGAATAAAACAGGAGAAGCTCAAGGACGGGCTGGCTGTGTCTGCGGCAGAGAGCAGGGGCTTAATTCTTGCTGCTTACCTTGGAAGGCTGCTGGAGAGCGTCGCTGCGCATCCTTGGTGAGGTTGGCTGTTGCATACGGGCACGCACACAGAGCGAGTTGTGTGAATATGTACACAGCAGGTGGACGAGTCTAGACTCCAGGCAGGAAGGCTGCGGAGTTTGACAGCTATTAACCTGTCGAGAAGCGCACCTCACTCCCAGATCAAAGCCAAAGAGCCTCTGGCTGGTGATGCTACCTGGCGCAGTGTACCCAAGCCAAACAAAACCGAGGAATTCGTCGAGGTTACACGTCCTCCAGCATGCAGCTGAAAGGAAGGGTCTGTATTTTCTCCGTGGAAACTTTGGAGAATGTAACCCTCCGGCTTTCAAGGTAAACAGTTGTAGTCACAGCCTAGCAATGCTGGCAGATGGACCCGTGCCCCATAGTGTGTGCGCACACACACTGACATTCCTCTGGCTTCCTTAGGGAAAAGGGATCCTTGCTCCAAAGCAAGTTGCTGCTGCCCTAGGAGCTGGTTCCTCTTGCCAGCCCCTACCCCGGCTTTGCTGTGCCACCGGCCGGGCTTTGGCAGCCCAGGGGCCAACGCTGTCCTGAGTGGGGAGAGCACCAAGGGGTGGATGAGCCATGAACAGTGAGTGAGGAGAGGGGCAAAAAGATGCCATCATCCAGGTCTAATAGCTGAACTACCCACATCCATTTGCAAAGCTGAAATTATTTACCTGATGGCATGAAGCAGGGAAGGAGGACCTGGCATCAACGGTTCCTGGATGGAGTGATCAGCTTTAGGATGAGTTCAGGTCAAAAGGTGTAACCTCCTCCATGTGCAGGTACCGACATCTATAGAGCAGTCACAGGTACATGCAGGGCATCTGCTGCTCCCTGTGCAGCCTGGCCCTCCTCCCACCATCCATGCAACCCCAGCATCGCATAACTCCAGCTCAGCACCAGGAAGTCATCTGTCTGCAGAGCCTACTCACTCGTCACTGTATGTGTGTTCTCACTCTTCCTTTTAACAAACATGGTCACTGCCACTTTCCACATCCCTTGAATGTCCCAGAGGGTGCATGTTCTTCTGCAGGGCGCCCCAAATCTGCCACTTGTTTGGCAGTTCAGAGCTGGTGACAGCCACGGGTCCCCTCCCAGGGCTGTGTGGGGCTGTCCCGTCCCGAGGAGCAGAGCAGCCCTGAACAATCCCCATTGTCCCCACAGCCATTGTTCCCCACCGCCCTCGTCCCGGCCGGGCTGCAGCTGGCACGGTGCACAGAGGGGCTGATTGTTTGGGTTGCTGTGCCACCGGTGACACGCTGCTTTGGGACAGCTTCTTCCCACGGCAAAGGCCTCCAGTCAAGCGCTGCATTTGCTCCTTTATTTATTTGTTTGGTTTCTGCTTTTCCTTTTTTTTTTTTTCCCTCTCCTTTAATTTTTGCTTAGTTGGACGAGGCAGGCTCTGCTGAGGCTGGGGAAGAAGCCAAGGGAGAGCTAGAGGCTGTTCAGCACAGGCAGCCCAGCTTCTCTCCATCCTGGGGCGTGCCTGTGAGGGACAGAGCCTTGCCGTGACACTAATGCCGTTGCAATGCCCTGTGGTGTGACGGACGCCTCGGTGGCCTGCGAGCACACATCTTGCTGTGCTGGAAGGATGGAAGCTGCATGCTGTACCCGCTGGGCCAGAGGCAGGGTTAGCTCTCCAGAAGCTGAGCATCACCAACATGAATCAATTTGTGCACTGTAAGACACAAAGGAAAAGGTTTCTCGTGTTTGTTGGGTTTGTTTTCTTTTTTTTTTTTTTTCTTCTAAGCACACTTGGCCTGTCTGCCTCCCCCCGTGCCGGTGGCCAAGCCAGGAGGGACCATGCCCTGGGCAGCTCTGGCCTTGCCAGTGCCATTCCCGCTGCTGGGCTGGGGCAGGCAAGGCCATGCCCAAAGGGCTGCCGGCAGCTCATGGGCACCAGGAGCTGCAAAGGCCTCAAGGAACGTTTCAAGTTGATATGGTGTGCTCCAGCTTTGGCATTTCATGTGGAGCTGCAGGGGCTGGGAGGCTTTAAATGCTTGGGTAGACAGTTTGAGCATTGCAGTACTGGTAAAGTGGAAACACAGGGCATCAGGGTTCGGGAAAGACCATGTTACTGAGGTGACATTTTGAAAAGAACCTACGTCTATGCTATGTTGAGCATATCTGTGCTACAAAGTGCTCAAAGACAGACCCGGCCTTTGAATTTCAGCCAGAACCATGCCCATATGTCAACTCGTTAATCAAAAATGCCAATGAACCTGAAGCATACATCAGTTCATCCCTGTGGGCTGGATGATGACAAAGGGGAGCATCAGCGAGCTTAGATACGGGGCTCTCAGGCTTCTTTAGAAACCTGTATGAGTGAGGATTTATAAATGGGTGAACTGGCAGGTGACATATTAAGAGCAGGGCTGGGGTGTGGGTAGAAGTGACCATATTGCTGTTTGGACATTCGTCATAAGTAAAGTGATCAAAAAGTTGTGAACAACTTCCTATCTGCAGAAAAAAATACTAATTTTCTGAAAGCTGGTGATCCTCCCCAAGCCTTAGAGATGTCAGCCAAAAGATTCTCGAGACCTTTAAAACTATTTTGACACAGTATTGCCTCACTTGTACTTAAAAAAATATTTAAGACCCTGGCTCTTTGGCTGCATTTTATCAGAGTGCTTAGGCCAGTTGTTGACTCGGATGATGTAGGTGGCTGTTACTCCAATTCAGGGCAGAGGGAAAACACGGGGCCAGCGTGGTGTGGTAGTTAATGAGCACCAGCTTCTGGCCTAGGAACTGCTGGCTTTTCTCCCCATCCCAGGTGCGTGCCTTAGAAATTCAAAAATTGAGGCAGTGAGATGGAAAAGCCCAGGAAAATATAACGCTAGAAGAGACAAAGTGTTTGAGTGTGTGTCTGTGTGTGTAATAAGCAAGCACACGGGCACACACCTGCCAGTGTACTCACCTGGACGTTCATTTGAGCTTCAGATGCCCTTGCTTACATGGAGAGAAGTTTTGTCCCATACTTGTGAGCAGTTTCCCTTATATCCCAGACTTTCTACAGAATGTTGTTTTGTTTTAAGCCTCTCTGTCTTTCTGTCCAAATTGTTCAAAGTTGCTAACAGCTTCATTTTCCCATTACCACAATTACCAATGCCATACTTGTTTGAGAAGCTGTGGCTTTCAGCTGGGAGAGGACTTTGCTGTATGAATTCAGAGCAATTTCCCCAGCTTTCATATATAATTAATGCAGTCAGCTCCTTTTGATTTAATGCAGCCAACAGGAACCGCATCTGGTGTCTCAAGTGCCTCGCCGTCGCCCCAGCACGTGGGGTTCTTGGAGAGGCTGGTGGCCCAGTCTGGGTGACTTTGACTGTGCTATGAGACTCCCTGAGCTGGTCACCGCACAGCAAGGTGACCGGCAGTACTGCCACGGGGCTGAGATGTTAAAGCAGCCTGCCTTGATAGATCTCAGCCAGATTTATCATCTGCTGGTGGCCACCAGCCCCGTTTTCATCTCGCCGGGCAGCGGCTTCAGGCCTTGCTCAATGTATGTATTGACTTTTTATTTTTTTTTCTCCTCTCCTTCTCTTTAGTGATTGATTTCCAGACAGACACATAAACTGGACACAGAAACTGTTGTTTTGGCTGTGCACTTCGATTGATCATGCTCGGGTGGTTGTGCACACGCGGGAGGACCAGCGCTGACCACAGCGCAGCAGGAGCGAGCTGCCCGCTGGTTGCTGGATTTATGGGTTGCTCCAACTTGGTAATGCGTAATAGATTGTTCAACAGACAGCCAATTGATCTGCATGTTGCTATAGACACAGCCAATTTAATACATTGTTTATGGGCCTTTTTATCTACACAATATTCAATTGATAGGGCTGGCTGTGACGTGCTGATACCCCGTTAATAATGCACGGGCCATAGATGAGGATGGTATAGAAAGCATGATGCACTCTCAGTCGTGCTCTTTCTATCTCTCTCTCTCTCCTCCGGCTCAATATATTGCAGTGGATTTTGACAGTTAAAATGCAAAACATTTATTTTTACTGACTCACTTATGCCAGCGTAAAAAAAAAAAAATAAAAAATTAATTTCTCCTCATCCTTCACTCTCTTGTCCGCAACGTCCCATGGATTCTGAGGGGTGGAATTAATTTACTGGTCAATCCATGGGATATTGACACACTAAAGTGTTACTGCCACACTTTTTAAAGGGGGGTCAAGGTGGTGCCAGCCAGTAACCGTAACTACATCAGGCTGGCAAATGGAGCTGCCTGCCGTTACAGCCCAGCTGAAGCAGATGCTGAGCTGGTATTTCACAGTCCTGCCCCCGTGCACCCCCTCCTTGTCCTCTGCCCATGCTCCCAGCCTCCGTGTCTTATCAGGGCTTTCCCAGGGAGTTAAATCATTAATGAGTTTGGGAGTTAACTGGGTTAAAAATTGCTCTCTTTAGGCTCAGGGGTCAATAACTGTCAGGGCTAAATGGCACCTGTCCTGACTGCCTGTGCATCTTCAGCGCTTGGAGACGTCGATGATGCTGAATCGATTCACGTTTGGAAGCTGGATCAATACAGATTTCCCAGTACAGCGGCAGAAAGTCCCTTTCCTTGCCTGGTCTGAGGGGGCGGCAGGCTGGGTCCTGCCCATGGCCCTGGCCCTGGCGTGGGGTGGGGGGGGTCCCCACTGCAGCAGCAACGGTGTGGGGCCAGCATGGCAGGACCAGCACAGCTAGGACAAAAAGGAGGAAAAAATCTGCAAAGTTGGTGGGTCAGAACAGGGACCAAAGGCCTTTGCCATTGATGATCGTCAGGTTAATTGCACAGGGAAGCTGCCCTGGCTGGGGGCAGGTGGGCTGCACGAGCTGTGTAGGGCTGAGCCTTGGCTGCTGCAGCTCCTCCAGCCTGCCTTCCTGTACACAAACACCTGCTGTGGTGACAAAAAGCCACACTTTTGGTAACGAAGGACCAAAAGTTTCTTGATTCCATTCAGGTTATTTCACACATTAGCAAGAACAGTGCTGTGGTTTGAGTCCATCCCTCTCCTTTTGGACCTGTGCGTGTTTGTGGGTGTCCAACTGGGACGTGTCCATCACTGCACCGACCAAAATGATGTTAAAGGATTGCAGAGCCTTGTTCTCCAAGACATCATCTTCATTGCAGGTGGGCCAGCTCTGAGCTGGGGTTGGGACAGGATGGGCTGTAACACCGTGTGTGTGTGTGTACACTGGGGATGGGCCTTTATCACCACCAGCCGTGGTGAGCTCGCTGTGCATACCTTACAAGGCGTGGGGGGACGACAAGCCCAGCTATCTCTTGACCACTGGAGACTGCCTTATCTTTAACTGTATGTTTTCTTGTGCATCCAAAGGCTTTGTGCATTGGCATGTTCAGCTCCGTGGCTGCACATAGCTTTCAGCCTTTCTTCCCTCCCAGGAAAGTCAAGGCAGATTCCTGCTGGGACTCATTTTCTGGATGACCATGATGGAGAGCATGAGCAGAGATCATGGACAACTTCTTTAAAAATCTTTTTAAAATTAGAAGCATCCAACCTTCGCATTTTCAAGCATCTCTCACACCAAAATCTGAGCACCAGGCTCCCCAAGAAAAGCAGGACCTGAAACACTTTGATAGAACCAAACCCACGGGAGGTGAAACGGGCTCCAGCTTGGCCCTGCCTCCCTCCACCCCGCAGCCCTCTCCCATCAAGGCTCTGTCAAAACACCGCGATTTTCAAAACCCCTGCCCAAAACTGAAGCGCTGGAGCTCAGCGGGAGCTCAGGGTGGCCTGTGCAGCTGTGCAGCCAGATGTGGGACCCCACAGCCACACTCACCACCCCTCCACCCCAGGGTACCCGGCCAGCTCGACCGAAAGCAAAGGAGACGTGGCAAGAGCAAGCAGTCCAGTTCAGAACTCTTTAATACAAGCTTATATTTGTGTTTCTGATTCTCTGTTCTCCCAACATCTGGGGACATTACCCTCATATATGTGTGAGCATGTGTATGAAGATATATACAAAATCACACAGTTAAATATTTAAGCATACAAGGTATTATATATTTATATAATATAGAACTTTAGGGTATAGGAATCAACAATGGCAAAATATTTCTGATGAATCTGACATAACTTTTTTTTTTTTGAGTGAAACATGACCTGTTTTTGAAAGACCAGAGGAAGTTGTTGTTTATTCAAAGAAAGAGGAAAACCTGTATAAAGAAATTCTGTGAAAATGATTTAAAAAAACCTCATGAACCAAAAAAAGGACAACTGTTAAAAACTGTATTGAAAAAAAAAATAAATTAGATGAACAATTGTGTAAATATAAATTAAAAAAGATGACAATCTTAATAAATAAGCTTTACTATTTACATCTTTATATATTGCTTGGAGACTTAAATTAGATCCGTTAAAAACAAACGAACGCAAAATAAAACCCAAAATCGGAGCAGCAAACGTACAGGCGTGAGGTACAGAATTAAGGGTTGAACTGTATTTTGCTTGTTTCTTTT
>JAAGAY010141953.1:70533-91751 GCA_011801015.1 Ardeotis arabs | reverse complement strand
GGAGAGACTGTTCAGTAGGGCCTGTTGTGATAGGACATGGGGTAATGGTTTTAAAATAGAGGGAGGTAGATTTAGATTAGATATTAGAAAAAAATTTTTTACAATGTGAGTTGTAGAACACTGGAACAGGTTGCCCAGAGAGGTGGTGGATGCCCCATCCCTGGAAACGTTCAAGGCCAGGTTGGATGAGGCTCTGAGCAACCTGATCTAGACAGGGATGTCCCTGCTCCTTGCAGGGGGGTTGGACTAGATGACCTTTGAAGGTCCCTTCCAACTCTAACCATTCTATGATTCTATGAAATATTGTTGAGTAAAAGGATGCAGACATTATCAACAAATAATTACTAGTAAGAAAAGACAGTGTCTGTGGAGGAGGATGATAGCTAGTGTTCTCTTATCAGCCATACCTTTCTATGTATGTTTTTTGCCTTTAACAAATGTAAGGCAATTTGTGTAATCTTCATAATCTTTCACTGATGTGATTAACCAGTTTTCCAAACTTCTGTGAAGTTACATGAAGTGCTGTGAAGCGTTTTCATTGTCACAGCAACTTTTTAAATCTGTAAAATATAATGTATCACATGTTGTTTTGCTTTTAAATGCAGTCCTCTTCAGCTGCAAAGTGGTCATGTCTTGTTGCTGGAATAGTCAGATAGTTATGCACAAAGTATTACATAATCTTAAAAGAAAAGCTATTGAATCAGGCTATCAGCTACTTGTATTTGTTTTCCAGAGGTCTGTTTTTCATTAAATGCTTGAAGACTATTGGAATTATAACTACCAAACTCTCTCTTTAAATATTAGGGAGGTTGCGAGGAGAGGAATTGCAGTGGTGAAGAGGACAGAGCAGCAGTAGGTAGAAGGCAATTCAATACTACAGCTTCCTTCAAATAATCTCTTTAAAATATATTTTCTACTCTAGCCATTGTGTTTCCAGATTATGTGATTTAGAGGCCTGCATAAATTTGAAGTGGGAGCACATTAAAGTATGCTCATAGTGAAGGCTCAGAGACATTAGAATGGACGTGATGTGTTCAGGAGGTGAAAACTTATCACTACTTTATCTTACCTGGTAGTCATTGGAAACAGTCCTTCTGAAAGGGGCCTGATCTCCCTGGCATCAGAGCTGTTGCAGCTGGTAGGATAAGCAGGTGCAGCCAGGACAGAAACTGTCAGTCTCTCCATGTGATAACGCAAGATCCCTGCAGGACCTGCTGCAGGTGCAGTACTGATAAAGCAACCTGCTGCTGCACAGAACGGCAGAAGCCTTCTCTAGATGCTCTAGATCTCCAGGGGCTGGTTACTGAGGGTGCTTTTCTGACCAGAAGGCTAGTGTTGTAGTTTAGCCTGGTTTGAGACCAAGCTACGCAGTCTTTCACTCACACCCCCCACCCTCTGAGGGAATAGGGAGAGATAATATAATAAAAAAGGCTCGAGGTTTGAGATAAGAACAGGGAGAGATACTTGAAATTACTGGTAGGGGCAAAACAGACTCGACTTGGGGAAAACTATTCATTTATTATTACTATATAAAACCAAAGCAGGATAATGAGAAAGAGAACAGAAACAACTTCCCCCTCCCCCTCCCTCTTGCAGGCTTAACTTCATTTCAATTATCTCTACCTTCTTCCTCTGCCCTGAGCGGCACAGGGGGAAGAGGGAATGGGGCTTACAGTCAGTCCATCACACGTCGCTTTACACCACTCCTTCCTCCTCGAGGGAAGAACTCCTCACATTCCTCCCCTGCTTCATCGTGGGGCCCCTCCCACAGGCTACAGTCCTTCATGAACTGCTCCAGTGCAGGTCATTTTTCCATGGGGTGCAGTCCCTCCAGAACAGCTGCCCCAGCATGGGCACTCCACGGGCCACAGCCTCCTTCAGGCGTCCCCTGGCGTGGGGTCCTCCCCGGGCTGCAGGGGGATCTCTGCTCCTCCATGGGCCTCCATGGGCTGCAGGGGCACAGTCGGCCTCACCATGGGCTGCACCACGGGCTGCAGGGGAATCTCTGCCGGGAGCAGCATTACTGCTCCCCCTCCTTCTTCACTGACCTTGGCGTCTGCAGCCGTTCCTCTCACCAGAAGTTCTTCACAATGGGCTCAGGCAGACACCTCTCAGGTTCTCTTCACATCTCCTCTTTTCACTTGTTGCGGCTGGGCCGAACCGGGCCATTCCCAGATGGACAAGTATGAAGGCAGTGAGTTTATGCAAAAGTAAGGAAAAATAAAAGTATATGGAAGAGAGAAAGTGTGTGGGGGGAGGAAAGAGGGAAGAAGACAGTTTTGGGTGGTAGAAATATTTTGGTATACAGCAGTTAACATTTTTTTCTCATGATGAAAACACATATGACATTAGAACATAGATGTCTCTTCATGTTGTCAGTTCCTGTAGCTGTTGGTGTTACACTGTCCCAAACTGGGAGCAGAAGTATGCAAGATTACTTTCTCTGGCTGATGTGTACCATCAGCATTTGGGAATCGTTATTTTCAGAGTGGGCATCTTTAATGTCTTTCCCCAAGGAGAACAAACAGGAGAAAGAGGAGAAGGAGAGATAATGCTCTGTATGTTGTGGCAGTGCCATATCGCAGTCAGTTTTCAAATATTCATTATGCAAGTATTTATTCTGCAGTCTACTGAGAAGCAAATTATGCTGCTTCATCTGGCATTGAGCTTTTCTACAAAAAGACTTGCGAGGATTTGAGTGTGTTTCGGGGAAGGAAACCAAAATTGTTCCAGATTTCTTCTTGTCCTTATAATTCTTCCCACAGCTGTGGCTTTAATTAGGAGTTCTGCAACAGCATCTCTGAGATTCTATCCATCAATACCAAGATTCAAACATTATAAATATACACTGGTCTTGCATATAAAGAAAATAGGTTTGTAAAGATGGAACTTGTTTTTAAAGTTGTGTATAATTTTGAACTTCATGAAGATGTCCATTGCAATTTTTAAACCATCAGAGAAGCCTATTAAAACTATGAGAGAAGCTCATCCTTTCCATTCTCCGTGTGTGGGCTGGAAAACATACAAATACAGCCCTACCTGATGCTTCCAGGGTATCTGTCCCTCTCGTATGGCATTAGGAAGCACTGCTGGCTGACAAAATAGGTAATAGTAGACAGACATTACAAAATAACATATTTAATCTCTTATAATACTAATTCAATATAGCAATAAATGATATTGTTGTTAATATATTGAATATTATACCCTGGTTTTGTTCCTATATGTCATTTCCGTAACATTTCTTTCACCAGATCCTATTAGGAAAGAACATAGTCTAGCCCTGAATCTACATATGCAAGTCACAAAAAGAAAAGTTTGCAGACATTTCAAAATTGTCATAAGAATTAAAAAAGTAAATATCAAATGGAATAGATTAGAAAAGATCAAAGGCAAGTATCAATTTACACATCTAAGGGGTACAACTGACACACCAATAACACTTTCTGCTGCTTAGGAAGTGTGTATTCCCTTTCCCAAGTTGCAAAACTGTTTTACAACATGATATATAATGAAACAGGAAATGTTTAACAATACTTATGTGTTTAGAGCATACATTTTCAGATTAATTTATTAGTTTGGAGACAGTTGTTCACAGAGCATCTGGGCTGCACAAAAAATGATGGCAATGAGGAAGCTGTTTGTTTTAAGCATAGAAAACAAAATTCAGTTCTGTTGTGGAGAGAGAACAGAGTGATGCTTAGAGCTGATGAATGTATGGTGGCACGTCAAGGAAAGGGAGAGGTATAAAGAGTGCTCTGACCTTCTCATTTTTGTACTCTTTCTATACAGCTACATTATTAATAGTTGTAACTACAGAGTTAGAGTCGCAGAATCATAAACTAATTTAGCTTGGAAAGCTTCTCTAGAAGCTACCTCATCCAGTCCTCTGAAAGCAGGGCTCATGTAAAAGTTTGATAAATTTTCCTGGGGCCTTCACCCGTGAAGCTCTGAGCATCTCCAAGAGTGGAAATACCACAACAGTTTTGGGCACCTGGTTTCAGTTCTTAAGCGTCATTATTGTGAAGATTATTTTTTTCCTTATGTCTGTTCAAAATACTGCTTTGTATGAACTGTGACTGTTGTTTCTTGTCCTTTCTCCATGAATTGCTGAGAAGAGTCTGGCTCTACCTCTCTTTACCCTCCCTATAGGTAGCTGAATGCGATAATTATCTCTCTTTCCCCTTGTCCATGCTATCCAGACCTAGTTCCCTCGACATTCCTCACCATGTGATTCAGTGAGACAGTCATCCATTTGACTTAACAGTTTCCTACTGTCAATGGAGAAGTCCTGTGCCCGCTCCATTAGTGCTCTAAAATGCCTGAGATAATAAGCCAGTCTGGCAGACAAGCTAATAAGCCCCACCGAGAAAAAGAATACGTTAACCTGGCCTTGACTCTGTCCCATACAAATACTCAGCACAGCCTTCCAGCTTCTTCCTGGTCCTAGGGCAGCTAGCAGAAGCTGTGACATTGCACAACACCCAGGAGTGTGTGAATTATTGCTTCTGTGGTGGGAGAAGCTGAGGTCTGCAAGCAGTAGTTCCACAAGGTTTGTCAGAAGCTGGTATCCTTTAAAGGTCTGGCTAGTTGAAAATCACAAATGTTACTGTTTTATATGTAATAGCTATAGCCTCTTTCGCTAAAGGAGGAAGGAGGACGTAAGTAAAGCTAAACCAGTTACCCTAAACCTCTTTCTGGTTGTATGGCATATGGAATCATCTTCCTCTTCTAGAAACTGTTTTGCAGCTCCTTTATTACTGAACTAAGTGCAAGGGGAGAAGGAGATAGATGATGCTATTCTGGGACAGCGTTCAGGGATATGAGTTTTGTTTTGATCCTCTGGGCCCAAAGAAGCATCTAAAGCGACTTACACTGCCTGGCAGAGTTAGCTATGCTCTACAGTTGTAAAACATGCATTTCTATGCCGTCTTGATATGTTAAAACAGAAAAAAAACTTTAAAATGAGGATTTTTTGCTAACTGCTGAATTTTCTTTTTTCTTAATATGAAAATATGCCTCCTAGCATTTCTCCTAGGTATTTTCCTGTAATCTTATTTCTGCCATCCTCTAGGGGCCACAGAACAGCTGTCATGAAAGCAAAAGCGGTGTCTTAGAAACCTGTTTTGAAAAAGAGTGAAAATGTAACTCAATCTACAGATGTAAAATGGGAAAGTGTCACTAGCCAGCTTCTCCTCTTTATAAATATTATTAGCCTTAATGTACTGATTTCTTCAGCCAGTTAAGAACCTTTTCAGCTTGTTTCCGCTGAACGCTGTACCTGCCTGCAGAAAATGTTTCCACTCTTTTTTTTTTTTTCCTGTAAGGGTTATGTCCAATATAGAAGTCACTTTTGTAACAGCTCTAAATTAAGTCTAATAAAAGGCTCTTCATCTTGCTTTTCTACTAGGGTTGTATCATTAATTTCCATTTATAAATCATTAGGCAAAATTATTAAGAATAGAAAAAAAAGCATGGCATTTTTAACACAAGATAGTTACAGCATTTGTAGGACCACACAATTGCTATTATGCAGATTTGTAGGGCCTTTAACAAACAAATATGGTAATTTAACAGTAATAGAAAATACAGATTCATCTACAGTGAGGATATGATAAGAAAAAACAGTTGATGCATATAATAATTTTTTTTTCTTGTCCTCTCACCTTTTAATAGATGTCATGTTCGGGATGTTTATTTATTTATTTATAGTAGTAAATGACACAGTTCCTGACAGTCATTTGGTGGCCAGGATTCTAAACACATATTTAGAATGATTTTTCCCTTGAGTAGAACTGGATTTAGGAAACAAAATTTAGAATCATAGAATCCTAGAATAGTTTGGGTTGGAAGGAACCTTTAAATGTCATCCAGTCCAACCTCCCTGCAAGGAGCAGGGACATCTCCAACCAGATCAGGTTGCTCAGAGCCCCATCCAACCTGGCCTTGAATGGTGCCAGGGATGGGACATCCATCACCTCTTTGGGCAACCTGTTCCAGTGTTCCACCACCCTCAGTGTAAAAAAATTCTTCCTTATATCCACTCTGAACCTACCTCCCTCTATTTTAAAACCATTATCCCTCATCCTATCACAACAGGCTCTGCTGAAGAGTTTCTCCCTATCTTTCTTATAAGCCCCCTTTAGGTACTGGAAGGCTGCAATAAGGTTTCCCTGGAGCCTCCTCTTCTCCAGGCTAAACAACCGCAACTCTCTCAGCCTGTGCTCGCAGGAGAGGTGCTCCAGCCCTCTGAGCATCTTCATGGCCCTCCTCTCGACTTGCTGCAGCAGATCCATTTCCTTCTGTTGGGGGCTCCAGAGCTGGATGCCGTACTCCAGGTGAGGTCTCACCAGAGCAGACTAGAGAGGGAGAATCACCTCCCTTGACCTGCTGGCCACGCTTCTTTTGATGTAGCCCAGGATGTGGTTGGCTTTCTGGGCTGCAAACACATATTGCCAGCTTATGTTGAGCTTCTTGTCCACCAGTACCCCCAAGTCCTTCTCAGGGCTGCTCTTGATTCATTGTCCAGCTTGTATTTGTGCTTGAGATTGCCCCAACACATGTGCAGGACCTTGCACTTGGCCTTTCTGAACTTCATGAGGTTCTCATGGGCCCAGCTCTCCAGCCTGTCAAGATCACTGTGGATGGCATCCCTCTCCCTCCAGCATGTTGATCACACCCCATGGCTTGGTGTTGTTAGTGAACTTGCTGAGGGTGCACTCAATCCCACTGTCCATGTCACTGACAGAGATATGAAACAGCACTAGTCCCAATACTGACCCTTGAGGAACACCATTTGTCACTGATCTCCACTTGGACATCAATCCATTGGTCACAACTCTTTGAATGTGGTCATCCAACCAATTCCTTACCCACTGAGTGGTCCATCTGTCAAATCCATGTCTCTCCAGTTTCGAGGGAAGGATGTTGTGCGGGACAATGTCACATGCTTTGCATAAGTCCAGGCAGATGATATCAGTTGGTCATTCCTTGTCCACTGATGCTGTAACCCCATCATAGAAGACAACCAAATTTGTCAGGCATGATTTGCCCTTAGTGAAGCCGTGTTGGCTGTCACCAGTCACCTCCTTATTTTCCATGTGCCTTAGCATGGTTTCCAGGAGAATCTGCTCCATGACCTTGCCAGGCATAAAGGTGAGTCTGACCGGCCTGTAGTTCCCCAGGTCTTCCTTATTTCCCTTTTAAAAATGGTTCCCCAGTCAGTGGGAACCTCCCCAGACTGGCACCGCTTTCCAAATGTGATGGACAGCGGCTTGGCAACTTCATCCACCATTTCCCTCAGGACTTCATGGCAGTCTGATCAATTTGAAGGCAGAGAAGTAACTTTTCCACTCTGGCATTCTGCAGTTTTGCACCTGTCATTTATTAATATCTGGATTGGTGTGTGCTTGGAGTCTCACTAATGGTGTTTAGTTGACAATGCAAGAAGCAGAGAAGCCCAGAAAGTCCAGGTGTTAGACTAGTCAACGACACCAGGAGGTGATTTTGGTTTTTGCTGAGGAAGAAATCATCAAAAGCAGGCCAGAAAAATAATCAATAGAAAAGCGAGGAGAGAAGTGTTTTGCAATAGCAGTGACTTCTAACGTGTGTTGGATCCATTTGTACAGCTTTGTATTCCTCATGAGGCTCCTCAGTGTCGCTTCTGGACTGAGCATTTAGCCATCTGTTAATCACATTTTTACGGTATTTCTGCTGAAAATGTAATAGATTGGAAAAATAGGGCTTTATTCTTTGGTGTTACGTTTTTAGGTTTCAGGGTTGGTTTTTTTTGGCCAGGAACTTCCCTGTGTATGTAACCAAGGTGACAGAATATATATTTTATAGACTATTGAAGGTGGTATTTTTAAAACACTAATTCTTTACTGTTTATTATTAGCACGATGGATAAATAGCTGGAGAGGGACACTGTCCTGAGCACCGGTAACACTCCTGGTGATCTAGTCACATTTTAAATACAGAGCATTCTTCTTTCCTTTTATATAGTTCTTCCTATATTTCAAGTGATTTTAATAATCTTTTTCTATTATCCAATTTTATGGCACAGAATTTGTTATGGAACTAAGTAGCAAAGGAACTTCAGAGATCACAAAATGCCTGCAATACTTCATTTTTAATCTATCTAAAATTTGATCTATCTATATGTATAATAGCTGCAAAACTTTATTTTCTATGAAGATCTGAGAATACACATTTTACTTACATGTTTTGAGATTAGGAAATATATTGATATTCAATAATACTAATCTGAAACTAATTTTAAACTCAACTGCACAAAAATACATGTTGGTAGCTTATTTTGTAGCTGATAACTGAAATAAAAATTTATATGAGATTGTCCACAGAAAAGGAGAACTATATTATAAAGAAGCTGTCAAATATAAGTGCTGTATCAAATATTAAGTATTCTAAGAGACTTGTTAATGCACAGTGCCTGTAAGAAAGAAGATTCATAACAAAATTTGGAAATAATTTTGAATATCAAAGAAATAAAGTATCCTTTTATATATCTATATTGATATGTAGATATGTATTTATGTGCTAAGTTCACATTCATGGTGCAGTGACATAAGAAAAATAGCATTGATACCAAAATAGAAACAATACATTTTCTGTAAATACTTTCATCTGCTAACGATGTAAGTAAAAATTGTAACCTTCCATGTTCTAATAATTCCTTTCTTAATGTTCTGTTTTTCTAGGTAAGTACTCTCTGTATTCTTCATCATTAAACTGACAGAAAACCTAACATTCCTCTCTGCCTTCTCAAAGTGCAGCGAAAAAGGTAAAACCCAAGACAACAAAAATGAAGGAGCATTTGGTAAGATTTCACTTTGGTTTACATGCTCATCCATTTTACTTTTTGGAGGAATGTGATGGCTATAGACAATTAGTTTGTGTAGAATTGGTGAGAGGAGAGAAGCTCATTATGGCAACTGTTCATGAAATACTCATTGCACATTGCAGGCTGCTGAGGTGAACTGCAGGCAGCACTCCCTCCTCTCTGTGGTCCAGGATCACATTATTAATGTAAAGCATTTTCATTTCCTAAAAGGTTGAAATAGAATAGTTAGAGAGTTTTGATGGCAGAAATCTCTGACAGTTATTCGAATCATATCAAAGATGAAGGAAATTGCCCTGTTGGGAAAAGGGTTACGTAAGGTGTCTGAAGTGATGGTGGTGCTCTTATTACTAAGTACAATTTGATCTTGCTTTCTTGAAGTGAACAAAGGCAAGAACAAGCAAAAGTAAAAAGTGAAAAAGATGGAAAAATGCAGCAAACTGTGGTTCTCCGCAGTTTGTCTCACAACCATTTGGTGAAGCATTCTCAGATAAAACAGATTTCGTTCTCAGCTTCTCAAAAATCTGGCTGTGCTGTGCTGAACTGAAGCTATTTATGACATTACTGATAGCTTCCATGGTAGTTATAGTCGCAGGAATGCAAGATGCACCCTTAGCAAACTAGGACTGATGGCTTTTAGTTAAAAGGCCACGGACAGGAAGAAGAGGAAGAGAGAAGGAGGAGACTGAAAAAAAAGGTAATTACAAAGAAAATTACACAAGTAAAGGTTTTTTGTGGCAGAAATGGGAATCCTGCACTCTGGTGCTTTTCAGGATATAACCAAAGATGTTGGAAGTGGCGATGTCACATGGTAAGGCTCTCTGGACTCTCCAAATGTAAGTTTTGAAAGCTCAGTTGTGCTTAGGGGATTCCAGGGTTCCTGGACTTGACATTGAAGGTTGCCATACTAGCAGAGACAGATCTTATCCATCATCATCCACTGGTCCTACCTAGTACCAGTGTCGAGCTGTGAATCCAAGACTGGTACTGGGTTAGGTATCTGTATATGTTTCACTGCAGAACTCAAGATCTTGGGCTTAGAGTCATAGAATCACAGAACAGTTTAGGTTGGACGGGACCTTTAAAGGCCATCTAGTCTAACCCCCCTGCAAGGAGCAGGGACATCTTCAACTAGATCAGATTACTCAGAGCCCTGTCCAACCTAGCTACTTTTCTTGGTAGCCATTAAAGCCTTTCTGGCACATGAATGAAAAATAATTACTAACTTTGATTTTGCATGAATTTTAGTTTGCCTAATTATACTCTGCCTACATTAAATTTCCCTATGCTAGTATGCAACACATACCTGAAACAATGACACAATATTAAATAGTGTCTTTTTAAGCTCAATGGAGTTTGGAAAATGGAAATTAAAGTAATCCCCTAGAAAAGATTTCACGTGAAAAAAGATTCAAAGGATAAGAAGGAGAAGACTGAACAGTCTTTACTCCAATTATAGGAAGGATGGATAAGGAACTCTATCCTTCCTAAAAGTAAAAGGAATACGGGCAGCATTTTCAGTATTTCCCTCATTTTATAGAATAGCTTATTCAGCTTTATAATAACTAAAGACATTCAGACATAGAGGAATATTCCCTTAAATGGTTACAGTTTTCTGAAAGTAGGAGATTGCATTCCTGTTTTTAATACAAACTTCTGTTTGTCTATGATACATAGTTAAATTATTCAATCCAGCTATTAAAATCAAGTATTTTTCCAATTAAAAAAAAAATAAATAAGTTTAAGGGAACAATAACAATAAATCGAAAGTGACACATGCCATTTCTTTTCATATTTAATATATTCTTTTTGTGGCACTTGATGCAGTTACCTTTCATGATGAATCTACATAGCCACTCTATGTTGAGATCTTTAAAACTTCTGTATTTGTTCTGAGAATATTAGGGAGACTAATACTGGCTAACATTGTAGTAAAGACATAATTTTAAAGCTTTTCATAAACAGGTATCATAGTTCAGGTATGTAGGAGGTAACATGCTTCAGGCAAACAGAATGAATGGTTTGGTATGGAGTACGTTACTAAATCAGCCTGTAGAGGGCAATATGATGATTTCGGCGTAGTGAAATTTGTGTGCCTCTAATGGGGAAATGAGAAAGCTCATTAAGACTTTATTATAAATAGTTTAAAAGTTCATATAAAATACTTACCATTACTATATTTTGCTGTTCATAATACTGAAATAATATAACTTGTTCTCAGTTGTCATGGAATAGAATCTGTCTTCCTTGGTGATTTAAAAGTGAAATCTTTTGCTCTGTAATTCTACAAAGAAAAAAAAAAAAAAGTTCAATAACTAGTACAGTCCTGTAAAGCTTTTGATACATGAAGAAATATATTGTCACACAATATTTTCCTTCAAAATAAATCATTGCATATGAAAGGAGAGTGTGTTAAAATAGATATCAACCCCCCACCCCGTGACTGTGTGTCCATTCCCTACAACTTTAAACTTCTTTCTCCTCCTTTAAAACACCCTTTGGGGAAAAGGAGTGAGTCATATTATACGGTAAAAATCAACTGTGAGACATGGGTCTGGCAAAACTACATTTTTTTATACAAGCACATTTCATAGTGCTGAATGTTTTCTAACAGAACAGAAGGTTGAGACTGACATTTGTGAGTCCTTTGACAAGGAACATGTTGAGAACTGGCTACTGTGATTCCTGTATTACCATCCTCAGAGCACAAATAATAGAACCATTCAGAAAGGGGTCCCTAAAAGGAAAGGAATTTGGGTTTAGAAGGTAACATGAGGTTTTTTTGTACCATGCAAAATAAAGAAACAGGCATATTTCAGGCAAGGTCTTCTATTTATTTGTACAGGGACCATTCAGTTCTGCAAATTATATTATTTAGGTAATATCTTGTGTATGCATACAATATGTTACAGCATCTTGTGGACGCATAAGTGATTGTGCTGAGAAATAGCACAAACATAATTGCGTCCTTACAAACAGACCATGCTGAACTAAAATGCAGCCTTGCTTTGGAGTTGTTGGGGTCTTTTTAACCTAATCTTTTTTCTTTTTAAATATTGATACTTTACCTGGAGTACTTCTGCCCACTTCCACTAATGTTTTTCTAACATGTTTTGTCACACCAATTTAATATGCAGCTGTTCTTTCTGTTAGAGGAAACTGGATGCAAATCATGCATTTAGTATCAGAGTCTTACTGACTTAAAAGCTTGAGCATTAGAATTTTTTTAATTACACTTTTCTCGTCTAGCATATAGTGGGGCTTTTACTGGGTTTTGAATGTATTTTCCTTGTCATTTCCATACTTGCTGCATTATGCAATTAAGCACTGAAAATGTGTTATTCAAAACAGCAAATAGTGTATCTTCTAATAGGCTGTTACAAGAATTAAAGCTGTGCACTCACAGGGACAGGGATGTAGTAGATCATAGTATTACAACACGTGCTAAATAAAAGAGAAGCAGTAGTAGTGTGTGCTACAGCTGATGATAGCAGAAATGAAATGTACCTGGTTTGTCTTGTTGCAGCTGAGATAAGCTCAAAATCTTTGTTCACATCTGTTTCAGGCTAATGCTCTCACATGTATAAGATAACATCAGATAGTTATGAGGTAATGTACTGCAGACTTTCCGTAGTTAGAATGTATGTAAAATGCCTAATACCATGTAGTTTGTTCAGAGAGACTACTGAAAAACCCTAGTACAAATAAGTCTGGACTAGAGGCCTAGGTTACTTATACAATGATGCTCTGGGAGACAGAATACAGAAGGGACCTAGAGAGAAATTATGGGAGCTGGGTTTTTCTATTTAATTTTGATTTTATGACTGATCTAAAGGTAGTAATACTTTCATTGATTTTTCTAAATCTCTCCACTGAATAAGTAATAAGAAGACAGGGTTTTATTTCCCTACAACACAAAGGAGATTGTAGCCGTTTGTATCTTCTACGCTCTCTGCAACAAATGTCCTCCATCACCGTTGGATTTCCTTCACAAAAATGTTTTAATATTGCCCTGGTGAGTTCAGAAGAGTGGTCTGTTCCATCTTCCAGTTTGGACCTGGAACTAACATGCGCAGTCCAGCATGCCAGTCTGTACCCTGTCACCAGAGGTCTGCAGGAAGCTTTCAGCATTGCTGGGTAACCATGGACTTCCTTGCTCTTGCTCTCTGTCCTATCTCTCATCCCTTCCTGCCCTTTTTTTCTCAGCATGGCTCTATTCCCCATCTTCTCCCCTGTTCCAGCCATCCTTTGGGCGTATGCTCTGTCTGTCCTCTCCAGCCTCATAAACGACAAGACTAGCAAAGGGTAAGAATACCATTCTTAGTACAGCGTTATTTTGTTTGTTTTTGTTTTTGTTTTTTTAAAGATAAAGAACTACAAAGCTTGTTTGGGAAATATCTTTATTATTATTGAGTAGCTGGACATTTTATTGGACTTTGGTGTGATTAATATGTTTGAATAGATAATTTTATGAAGTTTTTGTTACTAGGCCACAAAGTGGCAGAGTGACAACAGTGATATCTACTGGATCTTTTTTCATTCCTGCTATAGAGATTTATTCTAGAATAGTTTGTTTATTTTTAAGCTTAAATATGATGTTCAAGACAGTACTTACTTTTTCAGTGGAGGCTTCCAGAAAATGAAAACTTAGCCTGTGTTTCCAAATATTTTATTATTTAAAAAAAAAAAAGGTGTATTTTGAGATCTTGCTTATGTAGTTGTACACTACTGTACTGTGTCATTATACTACCGTAGAGAATTTAACTCATGCTGCTTCTCCATCTTAGCCTTTTTTTCCTTCAAGAGTTTGGCACTGAAATGAAACTAACTTGCCAAACATAAGCCATGGTGGCCCTCATGGTTTTAGTTGCTAGGGTTCTCAACAGAAAATTTGCTCATATGCTAAAACTGTATTTGGATGAGACCACACCTTCTGTGCTCACTTTTTGTATGTAGGTCTGTGTACTTGGTCTGGAAAGAAACTGTGACTACATCCAGGATAGAAATTTAATCTGTGCTTACCTAGCTCCAAGGTCTGATTTCATGTTATTACGATCAGATAGTTCATCTAAATGCAAAGTTACTACAACTGACTCTGTTACATACTTTGTACCAAACAATGTTTTACTTTGTACCAAAGAATGTGTTTCTGCCTCAGACTTACAATCAGCTCCCTGTGACTCATGGACAATCTCGTTTTGACCTTTTTTAAACTGTTCTCCTTACACCACTCCTTTCTGCAGATTTTTCTTTTCTAATAGCTACTTGCTTAAATGGAAGAGTACAAAGGCACTGAGTACAGTAATGGTCAAAGCTCCCTAGAGGGCTCTTCACAGCAAGATCAACTTAAATTAGTTACTAAGGTGGTTTCAAAATTCCACTGAAATCAACGTATTCATTCACCAGTAAAATCTTCAAAAATTTACTTGGAGCCTTGCTTTCTTGTATCAAAAGAACAACACTATGCAGAGTCTTCTCAGTGATTTCTGAAAAACAGCTGAGTTTTTCAAAGGTGACAAAGTCTGTCTGAATAGATAAAAAGACTTCAAGTTCCATACAGTCTTTTTGAGTTCTGTCCTGCTATGATAACAGAGTGTATCTTCAAGTATCTCTCCCATCAAACATGAAGGCTTGCTCCATCCACATTCAAGCAAGGCTCTGCCAACTTGGAGACAGAGCAGTCCTCAAAATCTTCAAACAAGCAATGTAGTGTTCACCTGTGTCAAACATAGAGTTAACAGGATCATCTGACAAGTCTAAGAGTGCCATTACAATCTTTTCTGACTGATTATGTTGACACTTCTCATTTCCACCATCCTGAGGGGTTAGAGTCTGTCACTTGTCCACACTGGGACAAGTGGGATCAACACTGACCCTTCCAGAAAACAAAAGGTGTAGTGACCTTATAATTCACCTGAATTCTGCTCCAGAAATAACTTGCCTGCCTCTGTCTCAGGGCTTGCAGTGCAATTTTCCTGAAATTTCCCTCTGGCTTTTTACCTGCTTCAGTTATACCCAAGATGGCATCATATGTCATCTGTTGACTATTCACAGTTTTAACCTCAAGCCACAGAAAACATTCAAATGTTGGCAAGGGTCACTTCTAGCATTTTTAATTTTAAGATCCTGATTTGTGTCAACACTATAGGCAGAATTAATTTTCTTCACAAGTTTAAGGCTCTGATAACACATGAGTAGGTAGCCTTTATTGATAGTTTTTAGCAAAGCCATATGTTTAACAAGTTTGAATGGATTTCAAATGTAAGGTGATGAAGGGAAAACCAGCTTGTGCAACAAAGCTTCAAAAGCTTTGTCATTATGTTTACTTACACGTTACTGCAAATGATTATGTGTGAATGATTGTTTACAATCTTACAAGAGTAAGATAATATCTTCATTTTTATCTTTCTCCTCACTTTTATAGTTATCCTCAACACATACTCATCAAATTTGAGAGGGGTGTGAAGTAATTTTCCCAAACATGTAGCGAGTGTGTTGTTTTCCCTAACTCAGCTCTGCAGCTTACCCAGGGAAACAGTGACTCGTTTCATACAATGAAGCCATTTTGTAGAGAATGATTTCCTATGAGATGATGATGGGTTGTGTTTTATCTTGATAGAAATCAGAACTTGTCCATAATAAACATAGAACAAAAGCAGGTATATCCATTACATAGGAAGAGAGGACGACTAACTACTAATTATTTTCAAAGATTTGAAAAGGGAAAGGAAACCCTACCCAACACTTCCTGCAAGAGGAATAACCCATTCTTTTCTTTCAAAAGAAAATCATAATAGCATACCTGTTACAATGCCACATGCAGTAATCCAGAAGCTGTGCCCCTGTGTGTGAAAGCAGATTCTCTACTGATTTCAGTTACAAATCAGCACGCAATTTTCTCTGCAATGACTGAAGTTCATTTCCAGCAGAGATCAGGAATTGGGATGATGACAGTAAGAAAAAGAATCCAGTACTCTGCTCTAGTTTGACGCAATATGGCTGGTGCAGCACAAAGAAAAGTGTTACAGCTGTCACAGTGAAAACGTTAAAGTGCAGTACTCATAAGATCTCTGTGGGAAGAAAGGATTTTGTTTCTGGCATACAGGTTATGCTTTCTACACTAATTTCGTAACTGTGAATATTTCCAGCATTTTCCAATTTGCTATATCTGCTGCAACATACTTAAAACTCAATACCAAAAAAAGATGCGTTGAGGAAAGTCTATGTTACAAACTTGGATATTCCAACTTTGGAAAGGATTAAATTATCCCTACTTTATAAACTTAATTTTGACCCTGCATATATGGACTGATAGTCTTCAGTTGTGTAATTGCCAGCTTTTACAAAAGACCTTAGCTTTATGTATGCAATGAGATAGACAGGTATGACTATTTTTTTTTTTTTTATCTTCACTGTTCTTTTTGGAGCATCCCTATCTTTTCTCAATTAAAAAAGCCCTCAGTTCCAAAGTCTATGTAGCATTGTGAATTCCGACCAGGAAAATAAATATTTAGTTTCTTTGTTCGCTTTTTTGAAATGTTCATCAGTATAATATCTGACAAATGTCTGTATATTTGTCTTTACAGTAAGCTGAACAGATAAAGTGGTAGCAGTGCTTCTTTTGTTGTCAGACACTGGAAGATTAATGGCTGAAATATGCATTCATTATTTTGTGTGCTGAATTTAAATACCAAGGTCTTGATTTTTCAATTTTTTGTTTTTTTTCTATAGCACCTTTTTGCTCAAAGCTCTCACCAACATCAGTTACAAATGAAAATGTTCAACATTGCTGTAAATGGAGCAATAAGGGTAGGACCCACCTGGCTAAAGGCAGACACCTCTATCGTAGACATTACATTTGGGGATGTTGCACTAGGCACTCCTAATGTAAAGACATTGATATTCTTAGGGAATAACTCGTCTCATTCCAGAAGTTCAAACGCTTAGTGTAGGAAAACACTACTTACTTGTTCTTGTGCTTTCAGTTAACAAGTTGAATCGGTTCACCAAGGGCTCAGATGAGCACCCTATCCAACACAATAAAAGCAATAGGAGTGTTCAACCAAGAGCAAAAGGGAGACTGGCATCCAGCTGAGCTGTGTGTATGCGTACGTACCCTCACCTTTACCCACACTCAACTCTGAGAGGCTGCTGTAACTTCAAGACTATTCTGAGACACTCAGGAGCTTAAGAGTGATTCTAGTTGAAACATAAGAAAAAGCTATTTGAAGATTGGTTCCTAAAGAAGCCCTCAAGTCTTTAGAGAGGTAGATCACACTAAATGGCATTGTAAACAAAGTACTGTGAAAATTTCTCAGAGCAAGAAGAGCTTAGCTTCTTAGGAGCAGCATGAGGCTATATACCATCATTATGCTACATCACCCTTTTTAGAGCAAAAGTTCCCGCTTTCTCCTAGACAATGTAGAACTTCAGACTCCTTTGCCTTCAAGAAACAATATCACTACCTTTTTTCTTCATCGGTTAGACTAAGCTGCTGACATGTCCTCCTCTTTCTGTTGTGGGTGATTTGAGAGGAATGTGAGAGCCATGTAGACAGTATTTTGGAGTGTTCTGTTTTGTTTTCAAAGGAAGGTTTTTAAGACAGGCTGATTATATCATGTTGGGAAGAGATACTGAATACTACTAGATCAATACTGTACATTTTAAAATGTCATAGAATGTGGAGGTCAAATTATACAGAGGAGAGATGCCTGCTCTGCAGTATTTCTATGGGAGTTGAAAGTCTTGATAATAGCAGTGTTAAAGATCACAGCATATTTTTTTATTTATTTATGGAGTTATTAATAAAACAATCCATAAAAGTTGAAAATTAACCAGAAATTATAACCTTCATAAACTGACAACTTCTAGTGGAAAATATCTTTCTTGAAAATTAGTTGTTTGTGGAAACCTGTAATGGGATACATAGTCTTTAACTTGTACATTGTACATTTTAATTTAGCCCTGATGAATAGTGTGCAAATACATTATACATGTTTGGTTTTGGTGAAATAAGAAATAAATCCATGGAAGGTGATGTCACATAAAAGGAACATAGGTATATACCTAATAAATGGATTCAGAAATTGGTTGATTATTAACCTGTACAGAATAGACAAATTTAATCCTAAACAGCCAAATTGGTAGTCAGCTACAGGATTACTGCGTATTAACAGCACCTAACATTTCTAAAATGTCTTTATTTTGCCTATTTAATAAACAACATCAGCATTGCTACCTTGCTATTCTAAATATAGTGGTAGCAGCTGATGTTCAAGGAAGATGTTCATTTGGAGAGATGAATAAACAGAATTGTTCTGTGTTACTACAGCAGTATGTCATTAATGTTTTTTAATGAGTAACATTATATACAGTGACACTGACTGCCTATGGTTGGATACAGGATTTAATAAGAACTCTTGTGTTTTTAATCGCTTCCATTTATCAGCTACTTTATGCACTTAAGTATTTTTTTGGTGAGAACAATATGAAATTTTTGCAATGTGATTATTGAAATTCAGTCTGTAGAACCTTTCTGGTTTTGTAATTAGGATGAAGCCAAATGAATGGTAGGCTCCTTGTTCAGTATTGCAAATGGGATGCTGAGCTGAATGGACCCAGTGTGGCTACTGTGATGATATGTAAGGGAGAGAATACAAGGTCTTCATGAAAGGTTCTCTGGGATATTTAATGAAATAAAGGGAAGAAAAAATCTGTAGGAGTCAATTTAAAAAAGGATATTTAAGGACAGCAGTATAAAGTCTCATGTTTCAAGAGCAGAAATGTGTATTGGCAGAGTTAAAAGAGCGTATGTTAAAACCACATTCATCTTCATAAGGCAAATTTAAGGAAAGAATATGACAAAACATTACACAGTCAAGCCAACCATATGCCATGAGTGAATATTTTTCTCACACCTTTGAACCTGGGGTCTTTTCCAGCATGTGTGTTTGATATGTACTGTATAAAACCGTTTTTGTTATCCCTGTATGTAACAGGTGGACTCATAATATGTCTATGCAAACTGTGCAGTGGTATAACAAAAAGCTTGATCTTATTCACAACTTCATTATATGACCCTTATGTTAGGGACTTGTGTTTGTGTATTTGTTTTGGCTGACAATTGTTGAGACATATGGTATACATTTTCTGATCATTGTCCATCGGAGTACATTCAGCACTTAATAAAAATATATGAGCACTTAATAAAAATATTTTTTGACAATTCCTGCAATAATCTTCTTTATAAGTAAATCAACAGTACATTTTTTAAGAAATTCATTCTCTAAAAGATAGGAAGGACAATCAAATATTTATCAATCAAGGAGAGATTAATTGAAATAACGCTTATATTCCTGGATTTCTTTTGCTTATCTGCTGGGAGATAAATAGTTGCCACTATTCATCACTCAGGGAATGCTCAACAGCAAGATTTGGAAGAGTTAGTTAAATAAATACATAGAAAGGAAAAATCTTCAAAACCGTTAAAGGAGAGGAGAATCTTTGTCCAATCTATAAATATAACAAAGAAGATAATCTAACCATTTCTGTATTCTGGACAGACTGTATCTTCATCAGAAAAATGTATTATCACATATTGCCAAACAATTTGCATATCATCTGTCAATTTTCTGTCATTCAGGATATTTCTAGGTAGAAACTCTGTCACAAGAAAAAAGATCTAATTAGTAGATGAACTGAGAGTATATAGACCAAGTAAAGCCTTTTCGTATGCTTGCGCTGTGAGTATAAGGAGCAATTGCCTTTTCCTTAAAATGCTGCAAAGTCTAGTGAAGCCCATGACATTGGGTGAGGTCATATAGTCTAAATAGAAGTGCTATGTAATAGCAGTGACAAGAGTTTGAATGTTTTACAAAATGTATCATACAGCAAGAGAAGATTTTCATAATTTTTCTTTAATATCTCGTTATTTCCTGGTGACAAACACAAATCAAACTAACTTTTAAAATCTTTGCAATTATTGTCAAAATTCAATAAAAAGAATATTCATATGTATATACCATGTGCCACAATGAATGGATTTCCTTAAAGGACACAATGGTAGTCTTCTCTGTTTCACTGCGGTTTGGTTATATGAATAAAGGATAATTAAAATGTAGCTGTTTGCAAAGTTCAACATTTTTTAAAAAGAAAAGTGTTGAAAAAAGCTTGAATGGACACAAACTATGATTAAAGTTTCATTTTTGCCAAGAGTTTTAAGATACCTAAATTAAGCTGTATGGCAACCCAAAATATCAAAATCCCTCCACAAGGAAAATCTCAGATGGATTAATTTTATACAGAGCTAAATATTTCATATTGAGAAATGTAAGGTATTTATTTCACTTAAATTTTTACTTCAGAGTATTTTTTTTATATTGTAAAATTATTTAAACTATATCTTAGTGAAAAATTCAGTTTGCTCTTAATATATCCAAATTAAGCATTTTTAATTTTTCTGCCAAAATTCCATAAAATTCAAATCAATCCAATCTCAAAATACTTTTGATATATCCTGATGCTGTAGAGTTCCATTGAAATGTCTCCAGTTAATAATGATTTGGATGTGGTCTAATTACCTGAAGACATATTATTTCTGAAACATGTCCACGTAAGTTCACTTTTTCTGGCGCTATATTACAAAACTATTGAAGCTGAAGATGTGTTTAGTGTATAGTTTTCAAAGAGTCACACTTCACTGAGGAATAAAGAGCTCTCAGGTAAAAGCAAAGTTCCAGTGAACATAACTGGTATCAGTGAGACAGCAAACTTACAGCAGCCCTATACTTAAATCTACTTTCATAGCCAAAATGTACTTCTATAGCTAAAATCTACCAAAAAAAATATAAAAATAGTCATGCCCAGTGAGCTCTTCAGACCTGTGGGACATGCTTTGCAGTTGTTATGATACCCCACGCGATGTGTGACCACAGACCATGAGACAGGAAGACATGGTTTGCCATAAATTTCCCAGTGAAGTGTCATTGCCTCTAAAGAGGGGAAGGTTGCTGGGAGGGAGACTGAAGCCTCCCAGCTCCTCCATCCCGATACTGCTGAGGGCTGCCCAGTGAATGCACTGACTGAGGCACAAACATCAGCAGTGCAACAGGGAATTTACCGACAGAGCGTGGCTCCTACGGTGCTGCTGTGCACACTTCAGCTCCTTCTGCAGAGAAGAATCTTCAGTGCATTGATTAAGTCCATTTTTGTGTCTAGAACAAATACTTCCAGTTGTGTGCATATACCCATTATGAAATGGAAAGAACCTATTCCACCTCATTAACAAGGAAGAATCTTTTCCATATATAGAAAAACTGGTTTGCAGCTGTCTTTAGGTGCACTTTAAAAAAAAAAAAAA